>JANZLQ010000001.1:49228920-49253683 GCA_026212715.1 Elanus axillaris | reverse complement strand
CTCTAAGATGGCTCCGCGGCCCTGGCGCCGGCCCTCCGGAGGAGCGGGGAGCCGCCTGGCCCCGCGGCCCTGGCGCCGGCCTCGGGGGGGGTGGTGGTGGCGGTGGTGGCGGTGGTGGTGGCCGCCCGGCCCCGCGGGAAGCGACCCTTCCCCGGGGAGCGGTGGGTGCCGCCTCCCCGGTGGCCCTAACATGGCTGCCCGCGCCTCAGCCCCGCGGAGCCGCCGGCGGGGCAGGGCCTGCCGGCACCCTCCGGCCCCTTCCCCCGGCGTCCTCCTGGGCAGCTCCCGGGGGGAAGCGGGGCCCGGGGCAGCCGGGGAGGCAGCCAGGGAGGCAGCCGGGGAGGCTGGTGCGGCCCGGCCGGGGCCGGATCCCCTCAGCCCGGCTTGCGGGGCAGCCACCGTCGGGACGTGCCGGCAGGCCGCGGTCAGCCCTCGGCCCCGCCGCAGCCCCCCGAGTCCCTGAGCGTTTAAAACGCGCTTGTGTGTGTGTTGGGGGGGGCTTACTTTCGAAAGACACCTTTATTTTATCTTATGTCGTTTTTTTGAATACAAGCTGTGCGGGGCAGGGACTGCTGTTCGTAAGCAGTTACGAAGCGAGCGGCAAAATCTGAGCCCAGTTTCGTTGCAAGTGTCACTGCAGTGCCATTAAAACGTATGTATAAATAGTTCTGCCGGTAAAACTGTCAGGGAAAGTTGGAACCTTTGCGGTGACACAGAGTCGCGCTTTATGGAACAAGGAGGAAAAAGACATAAAAGCCGCTCTTCAGTTTTGCAAAATGTGTAGATTTTAGGGTTTTGTTTTTAGTATTTTAAGCTAAAAATGCCACGTGACAGAACACTTCATAGCAGGGGAGCTGCTTAAATATACTTTGCGAACGAATCCCAACTTTAGGAAAGTGTGTCTCAGATGAATGAGACTTGGCAGGTCTGCACAAATCTTTTAACACATGACTGTGTGATGATTGGAGTAGCAGACTGGAGGAAAGAAACCATTTGAGGTGCAAATGCATGCACTTTTTTTAAGAAGCGGGGGAGAGAGTTTGAAGCTTACTTTATGGTAGGATTTTCTGGTTGACAAGAAGTGGGTGCGCATTACCACGATGCAGAGTTTTGCGCAATAGTCAGGTAAAGATGAGTAGCAGATTTTAGTGTGGCTTATAACAATGGTTTGGCATAATTAAATAGAGCTATTTTATTGGACTCTATTAGCCTGGTTAACCTTAAATCTTAACCGTGACAGGGTTTTCACGTAAAGAGCTTCCATACGAAGTACAATATTGAATTTTAATTGGAGCTTTCAAGACCTAATGTAGAGTGTATTCCCTTTGCTTCATCTTTTTTTTTTCTTTTTTTTTTTCTTCTTGGAAGTCCAGGCATGGTAAAATACATTGGAAGAATACTGTCTGAAATAAGTTTAGATTCTATGAATCCAGATTGCATAAATCAATTAAGGGCAGGGTTTTTTAATACAGTGCTGTTTTTGTGGATCTGTATGCTTACCCCCCGTATGAGAAGGTGAGGATCATTCTCAGTATTGCAATACCTTAGTCTTCATAAACTTTCTGAGCAACTTCCCAATCTAATTATTAGCTGTCCAATTGATAACGATGGTAGAACCTAGGAAGCAAACCCACTGTTCAGCTCAAGATGTTCGTAGTTTACAAATACAGCACAATTTTCTCTCCTACGCTGATAAATGCACAGTTTGAATTCTCATGCAGTAATACCGTTAAGACTGCTGTCGGTTATTGCGCTTGGAGTAGTGTAGTAGACCCCTGTGAAGGCAACAACTGCACGCAGTAGTCGATTGGTCTTGTCCCACAGAGTTTAGCCAGAATGAGAGAGTGCGTTCGGCACATGAGTCACTAATATGATACCAGCAAACATCTGAAATCCAGTCTTTTGGGATTGGCCATGAGTTACAAGCACCTGTTAATGAACCCTTGTGGATCTCTCTCCTGCGTTAGCATCAGTACCAAGTGTGACTGGTACTGTTGCAAAAGTCATGCCCATAGCTTGCGAAGTGCCTGTGTTACAGCTGAAACATGTCACTTTTGCTGCTAAGTCACTTAGACTCTAATGTATAAGTTATACAACTTCCTTAATGTTGTTTTAAACCTAAAATATAGACATATTTTAAAGACCTGTTTGGCTGGAGGCCCGTTTTAGAGTGGCCAGTAAAAGTAATAAACTATCCTCAAACATTTCTGCTCAATAAAATTTGAGAATATGAAAACAGAAAGTTCCTGGTTTACCTTTTTATAAATGTTTTCTGCACCCTATGATGGCAGTGTTTGACGTTGCCCATAGCTCAAAGAGGAGCCACGTGCCTTGAGTGTTTTGGGCCTCTCACCCATTCTACAGCATAGGCTTCTGTTATTTTCTGCTTTGATCAGAGCAGTGAAGGTTTATGGTCTCTGCCCAATATCCTGCACTGGTGAAAATTTCTAGATAGACATTTTATCACCAAGACAGCACTTTATCAGTGTACTTTCTTTCACTCGGGACTCCTGGAATAAACTATTTGGGCAAAAACTGAATGGCTGCTGTAAGCTGGGATCTCACCAAGCGCTTCCTGATGTGGAGAAGGCCAGTAGTTTTAGAAGCATTTGCTGTATTTAAATTCCTTGCTGTTTGTGTAGCCAGCTGGAATCTAACTTACAAAGCAGAAAGAAAATATATATACTGCATTTTTTGGCTTCACAAGATCAGAATATGTTTACACAGTACAGTCCTATATAGTTCAGATTGGGAGAGCCATTGAGATAAGGCATTTCCTCTGCAGCTGTTGATGAACAAATATTTAATGTGGAATATTCTCTTCTATTAGCTCGCTCAGTTGCAAAGAGGAAGTCTCGTCCAAAGACTTGAGATCTTACCTGCTTAAATAGTTGACTTAAAGAACTGCTGTTTCTATATAAATTGGGTCCTAAGTTAATGTGCTCAGAAGAAATATGTGTAACACATATGTTCCTCTGTGAACAGAATTGTGTTCTGTTGTAAGGAAATACACTGAAAATATATTTTAAGGTTCAATTTTTAGTGATACTGGTGTAAATAATGGGACCGTAATGTTGACTGCTCTGTTTTAGGGCTTCTGTGTACGACTGCTTGAGATGTAAGCCATTATGTAGTGAGTAGTAAGAAAACCAAGGCAAATGATTTGCTAACTTGAACAGAGTATCTCATCATCTGGGACCAGTTGTATAACTTAGTAATATTGCTAATAAAAAAAATACAGAAAAGTGGAGAACAAACTCTAAATATATATATGCAAAGCTGTTAGGAACCCATGTAGCAGCATTTTAGAAATAGGACGGCTACCATGGTTTTTTTCTCTTTGTATGTGAGAAACGTTCTCTACCAAGTTTGTAAAGCAGGACAATCATCTTAATCTTTGGTGGCAGAATTGTTAACGAGGGGCTCTAGAGAGCCTGCCTTCCCCTGCCCCCAGCCATCAGTAAGTGGTGCAGTTAGCAGTGGTGAAGCAGTGCCTTAGTGCTGTAAGGACACATACCCCAGTGTGAATTTCACTTCTGAATAGATATATATCAAAGTATGTCTTAAACGTACACCTTAGCTAGCCATATTGCTGCACATCAGATGTGAAAGTAAAAATAAATGTGTGAAGCACCAGACAAAGTATGAAATCTAAATCTGAAAACCATGTCTCCAAACAGTCTATTATCCTAAATCCTGGACCCCGTACATGTGTATATATGGGAGCATATATATATATATGTTTTATTTTTGATCCACAGTATTTCCTGTAGGCAAGAAATCAAAGATCTTTTCAAGTTATAAATGACAATAAGTAGGGGAGCCAATACTTCAGATAGCTGGTATTTTGTGTATGAGTAGCTCTTTGATGTCTAAATGAGAACTGGAGGAATGTCTAAAATTAACAATGAAGTACGTAAAATTAATGATGAAATGCAGAACTTGGAGGAAAACAGTCAAGGCCAGGCACTAAGTGTGGTTTGTTTTTTTTTTCCCCTGAATAATTATTTGTTAGGGTTAAGACACAGAAAGAACACAAACAGTTGAGACACATAAATCCCAAAGTAAGTTAGTGCTGTGTAAGCAACTTCGATTTAGGTATTTGAGTGTGTGGAGGTTTACATGTACTCAAATGTGTGATTAGCAGAAAATTTCGCATTGGCGCTTCAGATGCAACTGGATTTAATACCATCTTCATACCTTAAGTTTGCTGATGTAGTTTTGCTGAATCATTACAAGAAAATTGTTGAAGAAATTAATGGTAGGTTGCCAAACAGAAAAGAGGAATTTAATTGGTTTTGCATCTGGAAACATCTATGTATTGTGTCTGTACAACAGTGTGACCAGTATGGCCTCACTACTGTTTTCCAGGTTTGTCCCGAGGTTATTTGGATGCCGTGTTTGTGCAACAGGTTGTCTATGTTAATGACACTCAGTGGTAGAAGTATAATATTGCCATAAATAAATACTGTGGGAATGTTTTTTTTTCTTAGAGGGACAGCATCGGTCCTTAAAAAAGTTACTTTGGCCGTGCCTCTGGCAACAGAAGTCTTGTGGTGATTGTGGTCTTGATGAATAAAATACCCTCTAGAGTGCAAGATTTTTTTCACAGTCATTATTAGAAGCTGCCATTGAGGGAACTCCTGCCCCCCACCCTGTAAGTTCCCACTGAAGTAGTTGGATTCAGATTTAATGTGATGCAGTCTTTTATTCCTTCTCTGGGATGGAAGATTTACTGAATTTATGTTCCATGATGGGCATTAGTCATCCTGGTAGAATTCAGTGGTCAGGTGTGTTGGAATGCAGGATGAAGACATTACTGTTGCCAGTTGGTATTTTTCTCAATCTGAAAAGACAAAGAGAAGCTTCTCCTTCAAAGAACTGAGATTTTTTTGGTTCGTCCTCCTAAAGCCTAATAAAACGTATGTAATAGAAACAGAACTCTTGTAAAGCCATTATATAGAAGAACTTCCAGAGTATCAGAAAGCTTTCTGCATACATGCAAGAGTAAATGTTTGGGAATGCTGAAAACTCAGAGTGGAGTGATTAGCTAGAGTTATGATGGTATGTGACTAGTGGTAGAATATTTGGGAGAAAGAGCAGTGAAGATAGCTCCATTTCTAGGACCAGCTCTTAGAAAAATATCATCCCTTTCCTGTTCTTTCCGATCAGATTAGTTGGCAGGGCGGAGAGGAAAGCCTCAGTCTTGTGTGTTAATGACATTATTGTGCAGTATTTGACAGTGTATCTCTTGATTCTGTTTTCATAGTGGTTTATTTACCAGGTGACACATTTGTAAATAAAACAGGAATAAAGAGTTTGTTGCGTTGTGAAAATAAGGTGTTTTTTATAACTATCTTGCCTGGTGCATATAATTAAACAAGTGCTTTCTCAGAAGCACCATAATTTCCATCATTTAAAAACTAAAATCTTAATTGAAGTACAGATCCTCACTTCATCTGATGCTCAGCATTGTATTTCCCCGTGTATCTTTCTGCTTTGATATTTCCTTTACAGACAAATATTCCAGAAAACAAAAATTCAACAAGTAGTTGAAAATATTGCATCTTTTATATTCTGGTATTTTCAAGGTTTACACAAGGAATATGCTGCAAGATGACTTTCCAGAATGAGTAAACCAGCAGTATTCTGTGAAATTCTGTGTTTTGTGATTTCCCAGTTGAAAGTTTTGCTATTCACCTTGTCTGTCTACTGGGTTGCATTTTAATGCAGTAAATTTCTGAGTATAACTTTGTGTGTGGTTTGATATAAATTAAAGTTCTCCAAATAAACAATAGCATCATCTTGTTGGCTTTAGAGAATAATTTCTTGTCCTGATCTTGCTTTAAGAAAACTTTAACAAGAAATTTGCTTTTGTTATCATTAAGTCAGTTTTCTTTTTTTGTTGTGATTTAAATGTAAAGGCACTATTTATGTAAATGACTGTAGGGTGGTGCTGGCCTAATTAGTCATTATTTCTGGCAAGGCATAAAAAATTGGCCGTTGTTGTGCCTAAAACTAAGAGTGTGCTTTGTTTTTAATCTGTAGGTCTTTTTAAAAACAAATAGTTGTCCCAATAAGTGCAAAATACACACTTGTAAAGTTCTGCTGCTGTTATTTGGCATGCTGTTCTGGAGAATCATTTAGGGTTTTTGTTGATCGTTAAATTTACTGAGATGGGTATCTCTCCCTGGAAAAATGTATATTTATATATATTCTTTAAAAAACAGTGTATTTTTTAAAGGAATAGTATCTGGAACTTGCAGTAGCAATTTTGGAATTAAATATGGCTTTTCTGCTAGTGTCTATTCAAGCATTAAATACAAAGTACTACAGTGCTTTATAAAAGTACTAATACCTATTACAAGTTTTACAAAGAGTTTTAGGATTATCCGTGTGGTATGTTCACCGTTGGGCTAAGTAATGTCTCTTAACGGGGTTGTTGTTTTGTTTTTTGGATTTATTTTTTTTTGTTGGCCTTGTTGAGATGAATTGCCAGTAATTGGTATTTCACCCAGAAGCGACCCAGGTGACTTACGGAATTCCACCACCTTCAGCAGCCCTGTGCATGCGGAATGTCTTTCCTAATCAGGCTTAAGAGAGGAGGGCATTTAGCACAGCAATGATTGAGAACTCGCCTTCTAAAAAAATAATCAGCAGGGGCATGTGACATGAATGCTCCTCCATGCCTTCGCCCTCTTGTTGTGAGACCACAGCTTATGCCGCTCTTACACATCCTTGATGACCGCAGGACATTGCTAAAGCAGAAAGCTACTTTGCATGTTACTCTTTATGAGTCTGTTTCATGATTAAACTTTTAAAAGTCACAACCCCCAACATGCAACTGCAGTTTCATGGTAGCTGTGACATTATTTTACTATTCATGCTGTGAATTTCATTCTATAGTAAAATGAATATTATATTGGCCTTTTAAGTTGGTTGTCAGTGGAGAATAGGGAAGCTACACTTACAGCATCTGTATGCAATCTTGGCGACAAGTAGGATCCTCTGGAAAGCTGTTACTGTTGGGGCAGAACTAATCATTCCATGTGAAATTATATAAGGAGAATTAGCTCTGACTCTACCTCATTTCCTTTCATACTGATGTGAAAATAAGCTTAGAAACGTCCCTCCTTATTTCTCCAAGTGCTTTATTAAATACTTCTTTTTATGAAGGCTTATTTATTGTAGGTACTAGAAACAAAAATAACTACCTGTATTTCTAGGTACTAATGGGATCTGCATCCTTGCCCAATTTGGCCGTTTTGATTTCCTTCTAAGGACTGGATTCCCAGGATCGGTTGCCATTGCCTTCTCTGTACTTTGGACTTTATTTCCCCAGTGGATCATTTGGAGTACTTCATATTTAAGGTAGCATGCTTGATGTGATAGAAAATTGTCAATCACAGACTGCCTTGGCTATTTAGAAAAAAGAGGTATCAAAAGCCTGCTTGGAGCTCTAAGGAGCAGTCAAGTCACCTGCTGATTTGTCTGGCAGGAGCCTAAACTTGTACAGCCTTTAAGTTCAGAAAAGAAAACGCAGATCTCTGGAGGTCATCCACTCTGTGCTAAGGCTCTTTACTGTATGCATGAGCATACAGTGTTCATCGTAAAGGCAGAGAGATATGTATAGACAGTTTCTGACATGTTCATCTTACCAGGTCTTAAAAACAGTCAGTGAAGATTTGCGTAACCCCTCCCTGACCGAATCAGTTGTGTAACTATCCCTAGAGGTAGCATATTTCCTCTAATACTATTCTATTTTTTTCCTGACCTGTTAAGCTTCTTGATGCTTTTTTATTTTTTCTGCTGTGGGTATTGCAGTAGTGGGACACGATCATCGTTTTTGTGACTGCTGTTAACCTATTTTGAAGCCTGCGCCCTTTTTCTTTACTTATCTTTTTTTCTGTACTCAGCAAGCCCATTTCCCTTTTACTTCCCTGATTGCTTAGGGTTTCTTCCGAGCTTTTCTCAGTTTCCTACATCTGTGTATCCAGACCTGAACATAATGTACAACCTTAGTGTCCTGGTTTTGGCCGGGATAGAGTTAATTTTCTTTCTAGTAGCTGGTATAGTGTTATGTTTTGGGTTCAGTATGAGAGGAATGTTGATAACACTCTGATATTTTCAGTTGTTGCTAAGTAGTGTTTAGACTAAGTCAAGGATTTTTCAGCTCCTGATGCCCAGCCAGCGAGAAGGCTGGAGGGGCACAAGAAGTTGGGAGGGGACACAGCCAGGGCAGCTGGCCCAAACTGGCCAAAGGCATATTCTGTGCCGTGAGACGTCATGCCCGGTATGTAAACTGGGGGGAGTTGGCCTGGGGTGTGATCGCTGCTCGGGAACTAACCAGGCATTGGTCAGTGAGTGGTGAGCAATTGCATTGTGCATCACTTGTTTTGTGTATTCCAATCCTTTTATTACTATTGTCATTTTATTATTGTGATTATTATCATTATTAGTTTCTTCCTTTCTGTTCTATTAAACTGTTCTTATCTCAACCCCTGAGTTTTACCTTTTTCCTCATAATTCTCTCTCTCATCCCACTGGGTGGGAGGGAAGCGAGTGAGCGGCTGCGTGATGCTTAGTTGCTGGCTGGGGTTAAGCCACGAGACTTAGTCAGTATCAGTGATGAATAGAATAAATCTTATCATCTTTTACATACGATGCTCCTGTTAATGTTAACATTAATAATGTTAATTAATTTTTCACTTTTTGCATTTAATTCAGTATTAAAACCCCAGTTTCAGTTTTGCTGTTAATCACTTAGTCCTACTTTTTTTGATTCTAATTCTGCTGCCCGGAATGAACAAGTTAAATAATCCTGCCCTGAAAATGCTGTCTGCATTATGATGTGAGGGCCAAGAGGAAGAAAGTCATTAAAGTCGGAGTTCTGCAACCTGTACCTTGTTGCAGACCTGACCTTTGGAGATGGGGGTCGCAGAATGGCTGGCTTGTGCTCCGACCCCTTCATTGTCTTTGGGGCTGTTTGCTGGTCTTCGTTGGTTACGTCTGTGTCTGTCTTGTACTGGGGAGCATGGAACTGGACAAATTAAGTCAGACATCCTGTAGCTGTAGGTGTTTAAGGAGGGAATATTTAATGAGATAAAAGAAAAAAAACTTGAAGAAAGTTTACATGGATCTGCATACCTGGGTCAGCAGTGGTTCAGTTCCTTGGAGTGGTGTGAAAAAATCACCTGTAATTAATTAGATAAATATACATGTGCACGCTTCTGTCTCAGTAACTTGAGATGCATCAGTACACGAATGGTCATTCTTCATGGCTACTTCACTTAAAAAAAATATCTTTGATCAAACAGATCTCAATATTTGAAGTAAGTGTTATTTTGTGAATCATGTAGACACGAGGGGAAGAAAGGGTACCTCTACTTCAAAATCTTTCATGCTATGTGCTTGGAGCATAATCTGCAGGTGTTTGTCTTTTATGTTAGTGTTTTAGTATACCTGATGTGATCAGAAACACTTTATCCTCTGCAGTGGTGTTTCTGAAAATGAAGCAACTAAGAGGTGCTGCTAGAGAGTCAGAAAGTAGCAAGGACCGTGGCTTACAGTTAAGGCGGATGTGATTGCAACATCTGTGCCTAGGAAAACTGCAGTCTGATCTGCCTTCTATCTTCAGGATTTCTGGGATTCCAGAAGCAGAAGTGGTGCAGATAAGACATGTCCTTTGAGGTTTTGAAATGCTTCTGCTTAGATTGTAAAGCTCTTCCTTATTAGACCCACAGGAAGCACATCTCCTATAGTGCAGCCAAATTGGTATCATTATTAAATACTTCTTCTCACCCTCTCCAGTGGTAACTCTTCTCTGTGGCGGCATTATTTGGGAAGAAGAGCCTCTATAGTTGCCTCTGTGTATTGACTAGCTGAGTATGTGGCCTCACCGCATAGTTGCGTGTGGTAATTTCTGACTTGGAAGCTGTGATGGGATCCAAAGAACAGTTTATAGAGGATTTTTCATCTTCTCCCTTAAATTGAACTCTCCAGTGCTAAAACTTTGGACTTCTGACTTGGAGTCCTCATTAGAACACAATCTAGAATAATTGGAATAAAACCCCCAAAGCCTTGCCATCAAACAAATTAAAATCTATTTTCTTTAATGATTCTCCCCTTTGCCCACTGTATTCTTGGAAAATCAGTCTTTGCCCTTGGTTTATTTTCAGTACAGCAACTGTGTTGGTTTCTGTGTGGCATAAAACTCTCCATATTCCTCTCAGAGTTAAGAAAAATCTACCCTCTTCCATGATCTCTGAGCAGCAGTCATATGTCTACTTTCTGATCTCAGGACTCTCCTGCTTATGTTGGGGCTCCCTGCTTGCTGTGCTTCGCCTCTGCTGTTGCATCGTGCTCTCGAAGGCTCTGCCAGGTGAGATGTGCTTGCTTTTCTTTCCCCTTTCAGGAGAGCTCCTCTGGCCTGTTGTGCAGCCTGTGGGAAGAGGCAAGCCAGTGGCCTTCCTCTGCTCCAGCTATAACCATTTTGAAAGGACATCACTTAACACAGTGCATGGCAGGCAAAACAGGTATGCTCTGTGGGAGTTCAACAGAAAACACATACTTCAGAAACGGAAAGATACACTGCTCTAAGTTCACAAATATGTTCTGCAGAAGAAACAGCCTGTAAGTAATATGTTAAGAGAGGAACTGGATGAAACATGAAGACAACTTCCAAATGAGAAAACCAGGTGGTTTGCATTATTTCCTTCATGCTTAGTTTTTGTGTTGGTGTCATCATAACAACACATGACAAATGAATACACTTTTCTCTCAGTGTTGTTTAAAATTTGATTACCTGAATATTTATGTTGTTCAGTATTTAGAAATATTTGAAGAGTTTTATTCTTTACTGGATTGTATATGGAGTAATTTTGGAAGTTGAACAGTGTATGTCATTGCAGACTATACTAAAACAAGTTCTTAATCACTTGGATGTATTAATATTACATTTAAAAATGTAAACTTTGAAAATGTAGTTATTAAATTCTGTTCAAGATGTGAACTCTGTTCTGTTTTCTAGCATTAATTATGCAAGTTTGAAATTCTCAGTTTCATTTAAAGGTAGGGCTTTTTATTTTTATGTAACTGTTGAAATAAATTACCAGTACAAGAAAACATTCTACTAATAAGTTAGGGATGCCTGGAGTTGGCTCTGCTAGCTGAGACAATTTTATTCATCCATCTTCAGGGATGATGTTTCTTAGCAACACAAAGTATTTTCACCCGGGGCGCTTTCACGAACTTTCACATTTTTCTTCAAATACAGCCTTGGTAGTATTTTATATGACCTGAAGTTCGTCCATCTGTCCTGAAGTTCCCAATACTTTTCTGTTCCCTCCAATGATGGCATGATCTGATACACTTTTTTTCAGCATAAGGGTAACCAAGTTGACTAGAGAATCATTTAGCATGTCAGATTTTCCAAAGGGTTGTGGGAAATTATTTGTTGCTCTGTATAGCAAAGCTAAAAGTTATTGAAAATGTGTTACAGTTTCATAATAAAACATACGAAAAATATTGGCTTGGGAGCTAACTAAATGCTTTCTGATAGCCGTAGCCTCAAGGGGGATACTTGGATCATTTGTAATAAAGGGATATCTTTGATATCTTTTTGTGAATTGACTAGTATTCTGTTTAGATCATAATTTATGAAAAAACTGGCTTGATACACAGTGTTATATTATCAGATTGTTTGGGTGTAAGAATTGCCTTAATGTATGGCCAGGATTTTCAATGTTTGTTCTTTTAATGCTCTCTCTATGAAATCAGAAGAAGCTGTTGTTACATTAAGACTCTACCTTTATTTCTTGCTTTCCATTTTTTTTAACATGTGCAAAGCCGATTTGATCAGTGTAGTTACAGCCCAGAATTGCTGGGTAGATTTGGCTCGCTTAAGAAACCCCTTCAGGTATATAACAAGTGTTATTCGGTACTGAGAGCAAACATCTTCTAAATGCAATGTATTGTTTTGCTTTTTTTAAATTTTTGGTAAACTGCTCTCAAACCTTCTGTAACTCTGTTATATGAACAGTGACTAAGCCTCTGCTTATATCTTGCTTTGAGAGGAAAAGTTTTAGTGGTTATAGGATGAAAGCTTCTTTATCAGCGGTGTGTAGTGATAAGTATTTGAAAAATGTGATGAGTTAACTATTACTCAGCTTATTTTAAAAAGAAGGTGTACAGAAACGATTTTAAGTAGTGGGAAAATAAATTACAGAAATACTGGTTTGATTCTTCCTTGTAATTAAAAAAAATCCTGTGTTGCAGCTTGTGTCAGCTTTATTTTGCTAAGTTTTCATATGTGCACGTAAAGTTTTTGTACATATATGCAAAAAAATTAATTGGAAGAATTAGTGGGATGCTCTTATATGAAGGTTTTATCGATGGTGTTTTAGACTGTATGTGGTGTTAGTGCACAATGGAGTATTTCTGGAGTCCTGAGAGTTGCCAGCAAAGTCCATGCTCGCTTTGTCATTTAACTGTATGCTTTTCTGTAAGGATGACATCTCGCAAGTAAACTCGCTAGTAATTCCTGTGATACTTCCAAGATAAATGGTTCTGGATTTCTAGATGGTGTTTCTAGTTCTGGGACACTTAATTGCACGTCCAAGCCTGGACATCTTGTTTAAGATCATCTTTGCTGCAGTGTAGGCCTTTCATAGCCTGGTATTAGTGTCCAGCATCTTGCAAGATCTCCAGGTATTTCCTAGAGTCCTCTGAAGAATCACCTGCGTTGGAAGCTTCTTCTGTTATCTCACAGCAAACAGTATCGGAAGAAAGGAGAGAAAGACAATCTTAGCAAAGGGTTTTGCTAGCAACGGGGGCTCTAGCCTTTAAAGTATCAAGTCTTTGGAAAGAGCAGCAGTAACTTATGTCTGGTACCGCCTTACCTGTAAGTTTGAAGTACAGCAGCTTGCAGAAAGGTCAGGGCTCTGTCTGCTCCCCCCTCCTGCAAGGCTTTGTTGCATGTGGTGACAGACTATCTGCGTTTTCACCTCTGCCTTAGCATCCTGGGATCATCTGGGAAGTTCCAGAATCAGTTACATGCTGCTCTCTTTGCTCTTTCAGGTGCTGTATAGAAAATTAATTGCTTGTAGGAGTAGGCAGAGTTTGCAGTTGTGATGGTTCCTGGAGGTACCTACAGTCAGGTGTCATGGACATATGCTGAAGGCTGGTGTTTCCACTGCAACAAAATAATATACCCATGGTCATGTTGTAGACCTGTATTTGCATCTCAGCATATGACATTTTTTTTCTGTAATGCTGCATGTGTAAAGATGCTTTAAAGTTGGTAATATATTTTCAGAAAGTCAAATTCAAAAGATGTTTAAATACTAAAATCTCTTCATAATTGAGACTTTATTTTTCCAACTGTAAAACCAGCGTCTAAATTTACAGAACTTACAAAGGCTGCCACAGGCACGTATGCACAACCTGTTTAATAAGAAACCAAACCTCCCAAATAGTCTCCACAAATTAGTCTAAGGTTCCTGTTTCTAACTTGTTCAAGACACCGGATCTTAAAGCCATTTAACACATTGGCCATATCCAGTCTTGGGTATAAGGACAGTTTAATTTTGGGGAAGGATTTGTTTAGGGCAGAGAAATGAACAATTCCATAGAACTCACAAGCAAAATAAAGCTCTCTGCTGTGAAGTACTGGAAGCCATGCTGGCGGAGGTGCTTCAGTCGAAGATGGAGAAGAGGAGGGAGGGGTTATAATAATTTCCTATTTCTTGGCTACTTTTTTTTTATGTAGCAGAATGGTTACTTAGGACAGAGAAATAATAACAAAATATCACCAAAGTGCTGTGCTAGAGACAAAAGTTATTACCAAATGTTACTTTTAAACTACAGCCTTTCCAGCCCGACTGAAACATCTGCTGTGGTCCTTCTCTCTTATCCCTGCTCCCTTTTTTTCAGCCAGGGCTTCCACCTATATTGTATGCAGTTTCCTGCCGTGGGGTACAGAGATATGAAGAATTGATGAAAATTACCTTTGTGAAGGTAGTAAAAGGTCTGGAGTGAGCCTAATAGATAGGGATAACTTGTAACGAGGAACACACAGCAGTGTCAGAACTGTTGTGAATTTTCAAAACCTACTTTTGATCTTCATCCATCCATGATTCACAAAAAGAACATTCACTTTATGGCCTGCAGCACAATACAAGTTGTACTTTGCTAGCTTTTGGTTAAAGCAATGAACATATTATTTGAATTTTAGGAAAGACAATTTGAAAATGTACTATATTTAGGATTTAGTCTTGAAGTTATAAGAATAACTAGTGTTTTTTGTTGTTGCTGCATCTTTTAATGTTCATGTGCAAAGAATGACGTGATCAGAGTTGTCACTGGGAACATTTAGTTTTTCATGCAAAGTATTTTTGGGCAACTCTTTTTTGGAAGAACATGGGATGGAATATAAAAGAACTAGTCTATGAAATTACCATTTATGTTAAAAGGTCACAAATTATAATTATTTGGATGCTATTTCTGCAATTAGTCTCTGCGAAAATGGAGAAGGTGAGTGCAAACTGGTAAGGCTAAAGCATTTCTCAAGGTGGTAGTTTGGCTTTGGGGTTCATATTTAATGTAGCTGTGCCTTTTCAGAGATTCAAGAACTAAATGATTTTATGCTAATTAGGATCTGGACACATTTATGAATGAGAAGTCATGTATCTTCCTGTACACGCTGTCTTTCTGTTACATGCTGTGTTTGCATGTAACTCGTACTATGTGAGAGTTTGCATGAAAGCAGATGGGTATGGTTCTATTCAGTCTGTCTCTAGTACACAAAGCTATTTTGTGTTGTCAATAGAAATCATAAATTCTTTACATTACTGAGCTTTATTTCCAGCCCAGGAGTAGTACATGGAAGTCTTACAGGATCTTTAATTGCTATATTTTTTTAAGTCTCCATTTGGAGTGTGTGTGGATCTCTGTCTGGCCCTGACTCACTGGAAGATTTAGTGAAACGTGCTCTTCCAAGCAGGTCATTCTGATGAGCAGGATACGGGGAGTAATGGACGTGGGAGAGGTTGAATCTCAAATGTTAATGACATTGTTTTGATACACAGTAGTATACTGTGTTGTCGAGGAGGGGGGCATATTTCTCATGAGGTCCTTCTGTTGTACATCCTGTAGTAGGGAATTAAAACCTGTCCAACATAAATGTTTTACGGTGTTTCAGGCTTTAACTGGTAGTCCCTGAGATGAGAAGCGTGACTGGGTCCTTAAATCCCAGTCATTTGAGAGAGGTGGAGAGAAAACACCCTTCATAACTTACTGTCACAAGATTGTCAGATAAAACTTAGAGTAGTAGCAGTCATCCTCTATGGCTGCCTATCGATAACATGGTTTTGTTCTTGCCCTCCTGGCTGTAACTGTGTCTCTATTTCAAGCTCTGTATTGCGTATAAAGTCAGTGGGTCAAAATTTTTATATTTTCAGTTTGCTAGTCTGAGCCTTCAATCCCAACCTCCCCCCCCCCAAGCTTTTAATACCCTAATAACCACTTTTCCACGTATGCTTTCATGAAACTTGATTACAGTTTTTCATAACCTCTGCTTTCATCAGTTAACTATCTTCAGCCAGGGAAGTCAAGCTTTGATTCAGTGATATCTTTGTACTAACAAAGTACGAGGACACTTTCCATGTTAATGTGCTTTCCAAACTCTGGCATTTTTCTATATTTGCTTGGCAGTTTTTTTTTGGTCTGTACGGTTTGATAATACTGTGATGCTCGTGACCCCTACCCCCTGAATTTCTTTCTCTAGAAACTCCTCGTATTCTCCTTTATTTTGAGAGTTGATAGGTATTATGTCCTCTTGAAAGGCAGCAGTTCTATTCTTAACACAGACTCAAAACGTAGAAAGAAAACATTGAGCTGTTTGCCATGAATTTTACTTAAATGGGTTTTGATTGAGGGGAAAAAATGTGATTATCTTCAGATCGTTCAGGAATTTAAGTAAAAATACTATGCTTTGGTAACTCTGGAAAGCTCTGTATAAACTTTTAAAGCCTGTTGGTTTTTTTTGGTCTACGGAAGCAGGGGATTCTGTAGACTATGGGAATTGCAAGCCTGGGCCAGGCTTGCTTTTACAGTGCCTGGCGGTGTAGCATCAGGTAGCATAATGTGACTTGACCAGTCTGACTCAAGACAATTGCAACCCACAGCTCTGCTCCTTCTCACGAATAATGTATTTTTTTAATCTGTCAATATTGCTGTTTTGTAATGAGGACTGATATAGCTGATCAGTCTTCTTCTGTATGTAAGGTATGTTTGAAGTAAGGGTGATGTGGTAGGCTGTTGCCTAGGTCGGTGTAGACTGAAGCCTAGAGTAAACTCTGGTTTAGAGCATTATATGGAAACTGCATAGGCTTAGACACTGCCATATGAGTTTTTGGTCTAGATTTTACATTCTAGAAGAGCCTTAACAGTCTTGAGGAGAAGACTGTCTCTCTCCATGGGACAGTTAGCATAACTGTGGCTTGTGGTAAAAGTAAATAACACGTTAGGCAGCTGGCACTCTGCACCTACGTTTTCCTATCCATACTCTGTGGTTTAGTGTTTTTTGCATTCAGGGCAGGCTACAGCGAACCTTGTTTGATGAATTGCAGTTCGTCTCATGAGTATGATACTTTGAGAATAAAAGCAATGCCTTGTCATTAGGTGGCTTTTTTCTGATTCAATAAGCAAGCCTTCCATTATATATTAGTTTCAGAAACAAGATATTGTGTGTGTGTGTATCTACACACATATATAAAAAATATAGAGCACCCTGAAATAGGTGCAATGGAATCCCAGTTACACAAACAAAAAGTGAGAATCTAAGTAGTTCTGTATTCAGTGCTAATGGTCTTTATTTCGTTTGAAAGGTTGACCTTTGCAGGGCCTTTTCTTCTGAAGTAAAGAATAGGCTGATCTGTTTCTCCCACAGCTGGAAGGGCAGGGGGAAATTTGGTTGATCTTCTTTTTTTCAGCAAGACTATCACAGGGAATGATAGGGCCAGTTGCTGAGATTGCAAAGGACTGTGCAGCCCCAGGCATCTTTAACTATGTGCGAAGACTGCTTCTGTTTAATGCAGAAAAATAAGAAATGCCTAAGTTTAGACCAAACACTGATTCAGGTCAGGAAAAATGGGATCCTTCCCAGTGACTTAAAATGGATACGTGAGACTTTTGTATGATGGTTCATATAAATCAAAGTGAATGGGCATTAGATTACACATTCATCATTATGATTATCACTTGAACTGCTTAGCACGTGTAACCTGGCAAGCATTTGCCAGTATTGTATTTAACTGTAAAGACAGCATTAGAACATTATATTCGGAATTTTATTTAATTTATTGTGGTGGTCTAAAGCTCTACAACTTAAAGAGTTTGAGGCAGAAAGATAAATGATCAAGAGCATGCACATTCTGCATGGGGAATCCATGCAGTATGTGTTTTTTTACATCTGGTGATCTAGTTATTCAGATAGAAAGCGTGCTTTTTACTGCAGTAAGAATCTATTTTAAATTCTATTTTTAAGTCAATATAAACCTATTTAAAATATCTTCTGTTAGATATGTAAATGCTTTCTTGCAGACAAAAGCATTCAGCCCACCCAGTTGTGTAACTTCAGCTTAAGCCAGTTTGCTGTTTCCAGCCTCTTAATTGTTCTGTAATCTATGGACTACAAAGAATTAAATGTGTCCAGTCTTGAACATTTCATTGTGCTAAGGGAGGTGGTTTACAGGTTTGGGTCTTGGGATGTGGAGCTGGGACTTTGGCCTGTTGACAGTTGTTTTAAAGGGTGAATTCTGTTGGAGCCTGTTGCCTCTGCTAACAAGACCTTCCTAAAGAAAGACTTGAGAACATTGTATGGCATCCAAATAAGAGACTGAGGTATTGTCTTTAAGCATTTAAAATAATTTTAAGATCCACTGAAGGGATATACGTCTGGTTAGATGGGTGGGGGGTTACTCTTCAGAACTGAAAGATCTAGAGAAACCTGGTGATTTGAGGTATGGTCAAAGATTTAGCAGAGCTGCTGCAGAAAATGAGAATTTTTGGGAAGAGATTGAAAACTTTGTTTATTTTTGTGGGCCAGCTCTCCTCCCTTTGCCTGTTGTAGCTCCTGAATGGGTGAAAAGATCCGAGAGTACATGTATGTGGAGAGAACGTATGGCCTGTGATATGATATGAGTGTACATTCATATGTGAGGTTGATGTCTGGCGGGACAGTAATACTGCCCAGGATTATGACGTTACCTGCTGCTGTGAGAAGGGCTGCAGGTCTGACAGGGTCATGAGTGGAGAACCTCACCTGAAAGACTGATGTTGGGATATACAGTCAAATAGATCTCATTTCATTTTACTAGTCTTGTACGCATAAGTAGTTCTAGGAAGGCCCGGTAAGTGTGGAATTACTGCTTTTTCTTTCCATTTGTTTTTTAAACTAGACCAGTCACTAGTTTTGTTATTGGATTCTCATGTATCTTATACAGCCATTCTTGCTGCTTGTTGTCCTGTGCTCTCCCTGCTTTTGCATGACTGTGGGCTCTGGATCTGCGCTTGATTTAAAGTCAATAAAAATCTCTATCAGAGCTTCTGTTAGTGTTGAAAGTCTCTAATGACTTAGGGTATGTTTTTGGCACATGAGCTTAGGAAAGCTGATCCTAAATGTGACTGTGATTTTTGAGGGGGAAAAAAATCCACTTTTTTTCATTGTTAGTAGAAACTGTAGATGAGAACCTCAAAGAGGAACACCGAGGGGCATCCTCTGTAGGTTGTCCACAGCATATTTGGTCAAGAAAAGAAACAGTTTAAGGAATGTGACATGTGGTTCTTGATGCAGAAAAAGGCTTCGGTATGCCTAATACATTGGAAAACATTTGTTCAAGAGCATGTCTTCCTTGTGCAAAATTTGCCCCTGTAGTATTATTAAGGTCAGTATCCACGTAGGTTATCTCATACATACCGAATGTGATGCCCGAGGTTAGCTTTGGCTTGTAAATGCAACTTTAAGGAATGTTTTGTCTGGTCCTGTTAAAAAGCATCTGTATGAATTGTTTGCTTAGAAACTTATTTACTCCTGCTCTTCCTGGACTTGTCTTCAGTTCCTGATTGAAGAACAACAGTTATAAATGAAACATTGTGTCCCATTTAACAAGTAAAGTTTGTGGAAATAATCCCTACATATTTACATATACTCATTGACTGATTCTCTTTTAAGTGAATTGGTATTAATTTTAAGGTAAATGTTTTCTGTTCTGGATGTTTAGGCAGACTTTTCTATTTTTTACTAAACCTTGGTGTGAAAAAATGTCAGTTTCGTGAGAATAATGACTATGTTGTGTTGTTGATTGAGGAGCATTAGAGTGAGTCTGTGATTCAGGGAGGGGTTATCAAAATGCTGTCTCATAAAAATCAAATAAACTCAGCTTCTGGATCAAGCGGGCAAGTTGACGTGTCCCTGTAGTTCTTTGAATGCCCTGGCTTGAATCTTTACTATGAAAAAGGTCTCTGCACTTCATCGTGTGTTAGCATGTTCACTGAGAATCAGTATTCCTCTTCTGTATTATTGCTTGATAGCTTTTTCATTAATCCTTCAAAAGTACTGGACTGCTTAATGGAGTCAGAATAAAAAGAACGCTTTTTCAGAAAGTCTTCCGGTGTGTGATGTTTGCTTTCCGCGTTTCACTTAAGCATTAATCAATTAACTGATTTTGATTCTAGTCACTTCTCAGGTTAGATCTCAGCGATACGTGGATGGATAATGTACTCTGTAAATTAGGTGTGAAACGGTTGGAGAAACGCACAAGCTGGTGCTGTGCGGAGCCAAGTCAGGTTTGGCCTGGCTTTATTTTAGCTTGCATATGTTACCTTGTGAATGCAGGGCAGTCTGGCAAGGCTGACGCCAAGCTGGAGCTAATCAGCTGTCCTGGGTCTAAGTTGGTCCTGTAGAAAACTGCTCAGATGTTCTTTTTCTACCTGCACGCTTGTGTCCTTTTTGTTGCTTACGCTGTCCATCATCCGGGCTGCCCTGTTCCTGCTGTTTGAGGTGATGGAGAGGCGACTTGCTGCCTTTCTGCTGCGCGTGTTGTAGCACAGCTTTGCGGTGCTAAGCCCCGTTGGATGAATGTCACTGTTGCAAGTTTTTGCAAGTGGAAGAGTCTTTAGCTGGCTGATCTCCTGAAGGACGTATGGGGAAGAGGTGGTGGTTCCGGGGCTGGTACTGGTACCCCCACCTGAAGGAGCATCCCGAGGCGGTGACCACCCCAGCCTGCAACAAACTCCTGTCGCTTCTACCCGCCCCATCGTCCAGCAGCCAGACTGATTGCACGACACCTAGTTGGTTGTCGAGCTGAAGGGCGAGGGAATCAGGTTATTTGGGAAGCCACTTCTAATCCTTAGCTTCTCTGCAAGCAGTTTAACTCTTAGCGGCTACTACAAAATTTTTAGATTCAACAGAGTTTTGCTATCAGCTGCAGCTTTCTTGATGCCTTAATAAAAGTGTGTGTGGGATTACTTTTTAAGTATTGCTTGGCTGTCCTGGAATGAAGGTTTTCTTCTAAACTTCTAAAATTATGAGTTGGTAGTAGTGAGCCACAGGCCATCAAGTGCCACAATTTTGCTTATAAATAGGACCAGAGAAATATTTCAACAAAAATTTTTTACCAACTACCTTTAAAGATTCTGCTTAAAATTTAAAGCTTACAGTTTATGATATTACATAGATAGTGAAGAATAATTAATTAGTGTTTCTTGTGTGTCATATTATTTCAAAATTAGATTTATTATAGGCATATTATGACAGGAAGCATTGCAACTCTGAGTGGCTGTTCCCTGGAAGTGAACGTCTGCTGAAGATGTTCAGTGTGATCTGTGGTGGAACTGAACTGGATGTAATTAACTGTTTATTGAAAAAAATCTGCTTATCTGCTATGTGAACAATGGAAAAAGAGAGCAAGTCATCAGAAGTAAAGGTACAGCTGCCTTCACTCTTCTGGTAAAAAATCCTCAACTCCTGAAAACCCAGTCTTGGCAGACAGTAGATGCCAAGGATGGAGAGCTGGGGCTTGTGTAGTTTCCACTTAGTTAAGCTCTTTCCCCAAAGTTCTTTTGCCTACTTTGAATAATTTCATTTCATGTATCTTAGCCCTTGCGTTCATCTGTTCAGCAACCTGTAAGTTCTGCTCAAGCTGTGAGTTTGCACCCTCTGTTTGAGAGTGAGGTTGCTGGCTTTGTTTTTTTAGTTGGTTTTTGTTTTTTTTTTTTAATTTTTATGAGCATTTTATATAATGATGTTCCTGTCATGCTTTTGGCCATGAATCAGCAAAGCATTTATGTGCATGCTTTAATTGAAGCGTGGAGTTGTCTCGCTGTGCAAATGTTGAAGTCAGTGAGACTATTAATTAAAATTAAGTATCTGCCTAAGTGCTTTTTCTAAAAATGAGTTGCTTCATAACAGCTTTGGGCTATATTTGGGGAGGAGGGGTTTGTTTTTCTGAAACTTTGAAAATAGGCATATAATTCTCTCTGAATTGTATGATGATAAAACGTAGCAGCAATACCAGAGGGCAGAATGTTCACGGGATGGAGTGTGAACTTTCTGCCTCGTAAGATGTTACCTAAGCTGCTATTTATTTATTTTTAAATAGAATAAAACTATTACGGTTTTCATATTGCGCAGAGGGTGGCGTCAAGGAAAACATCAGGAGAAGCTACTGCTTAAGCTACCCCTGTAGTGGAAGCACACAAGTTATACTCATAGGAAGCAGTCAATTCATCATCTCGCTTACTGAGTGCCTGGTTACAACTCCGTTTTTCTTCCATCAAGTAAAACCTTGCATCAGTTAGTTAAAGTCCGTCCTTCTCAGTGTGAGACTTCTAAGCTAGTCGTGGTATGTGTCATTTATATTTTCCATCTGTAGTCGAAGGCATTAAGAGTATTTCCAGGGAATACTGAGCTGTGTTTTTTTCCTGTGCATATTAGACAATTTACTACATGAATTTACTGTACAATTTACTTTACAAAATTATCTGGTTTATTAATTCTTGCAGCACCTTGGTGAAATAGCGTACTTTTATCTCCTAAGTCTGGCTCTTTACCAGACTCACTTTATCATGCTAGCCTGTTACCTCTTTTTTAGATTTCTTTCTAAAAGAGACTTCTTTGTACAAGCCCCATTATTCCCCACCTGCAGCAAACCAATAAATTAATAGCGGAGGGAAGAAGTCACTGGGAACACAGAAAAGAGGAATGTGCTTCAAGCTGCTTGTACTGTCAGGTGATTGCACCTCTGCTGTCTCTGCCTGCAACACTGATTTTTAAGATCTTTCAGACATGCCTTTTTGCAGGTATGTATATGAAGCACTGACCACATTCTTATGCAGGAAATGGTAAGAGGTCTTAATGCACGTGATGTGAGCTGGGAAGAAGCATCGTTTGCCTGAGGTCATACAGATATTTGAAGTCAGATGCAGAATTAGAGCGCAGGTGTTTTCTGGCCAGAAGATGATACTTTTGAGGTGCTTCAGCATGACGGATGTTGATATCCCCATGCTGTTGGTTTTTTACTGCTGTAGTTCTTAGTCTTTATCATTATCATTTATCATTCTTTTATTGGCAGTAGAAACTAACACTCACACTTGCATGTGAATACAGTACAGATTCTTGCTGAAAATCACATGGTTGTTTCTAAAAATGGGCTCAGAAGTTTCCTATTTTAAGTCATTAATTAATATTGGTGGGGGAGGGAGTGGCATTTGTTTAGTGTCAGTGCTAAAAGTTTCTGTAAAGCATTGCCACCTGAACACAAAGTAAAATTTACATTGTTTGGGGGAAAAATACCAATGTTGCCATCTTTACTCTGAGCACATCAGTTGCTCTTTATTGCTTTTTAAATTTGATTTCGTTGTAGTGTGGCGAGCTTTTCAATAAACATAGTGGTTTCATTTATATAACACTAGAATTATTGTTAATGCACAGTTTCATACTGCGAATTACGTATGTAATATTGTGTCCGGTGGGATCCTGTATCAAAAAATTTGCATAGTTATAGTGCTAGTGACATCGTATCTCATACAAAGAACCTAGGGACCTGATACAATATCAGTAAAACTGTCTCATAGGTATGATTCAAACAGTTTTATTAGCAACATATGGGGTATGAAGGAGCCACAGAGGGTAGTTTTGAGTGTAAGGGTGCTGGCCTATCTTTTTCAGCCTGTAATTATATCAGTCCTCTTCTATGGCATTATTTGTTGCTGCTCTGGGATTGCTGAAAAATAACTACTAATATGGTGACACAAAGGATCAGAATAAATTATAATTGTTGACTTTACAAGAAATTCATTGGCAAAAAGGCTTACTATCCTAAGCTGGATGTCATTTCTAGTTCAGCTTCGGAGCTAAGCCACATATATGAAATAATATCTCTTTGAAAGTCTTAGGGTTTTCTGGCAACCTTACCCTGTTGTATTGGATGCTTTTGTGATCTGACAGATACAAGGAAGAAAACTTCTTTTGGCTGCATTTTAGTTTTTAATCTTAAGCTAGGAGAGTGTATTTTCTTTAATTAATACTAGGATATTGAACTCTTGTTCCCTGAATGGAACACATTATAATTAGTCATCTTCAAATAAAGAGTTCATCATTTAAAAGTTTTGACATTAAAAACTAGCAAAAGTATAACTAGAAGATTACAGTAGTGCTCTGTTTAGTTGTACTTCTTAAAATCATGACATATATATATAAAAATAATTTTTACATGTTGTAAAAATAATAGAAGTTTGGTGGTTTAATGTTTCTGCTAATTGGCTGACTGAAGAGCCACAGTGTATACATAGCTATTAGAGAAAAGTACTATTTGACTGCTTCCCTGATAACTTTTTAAAATGTTTGTGTTGCTAAAAACACTGGGCTGAGCAACGTCTCTTTGCAGAACAGCCTGTGCAGGGAATTAGGATGGTTATGTAGACTTTACTCAGAATTGCTTCTGAATTCTTTCATTCCACATTGAGGTTCAGCATGGAAAAACTGGAGTCTGGGGGACAGAACTGGTGAAGATTAGCAGGAGATCTGTGAGGATGGGTCATCTGTGCCTCTGTGGTGCTGGGGCCTCTGTGCTGCTTCAGTGATGTGGAAACATCTTTTCATCTGTTTTTCTCCATTCCATTTCCATTGTCTCAGTGTAGATCCACACAACAGTTGTAGAAATTTGATCTGGAAGGGATCCTGAGAATTGTTCATCTCTTGTCTTCAGGTGGGATGAAACTTGTTTGAATCATTCCTGGTTTACTTAAATATATATTAAAAAAACTTAGTAAAAGGGCACAATTTGGAATTTAATTGCTAAACTTCTTTCTTAGGGTTCAAGCTCTCCATCAAAACTGGCAGTTCAGTTAAGATACATTAAAATTCTAGTATTTGCTTGCAACACCTACCAGAGCTCAGCATTACTTGCTAAGATTTTCAAGTGTGTACTCTGCAAGCCGTCAATGAGAATACTGAAGCATTTTAGACTGAAGGACAGATTCCTGCCTGTTTCCAGTGTTCTGCCATTCTCATAACAAACTGCTGGTTCTTAGTCCCACAGGGCATTTTTGCATCCTGGGATGTTCCTGCATCTTAGCAGTATAACCTAGATCATATTTTTTCATATTTTCGAGAGTGTTGTGTGAAAAAACCTCACTGAGGTCAAGATGCATTTCTTGTCAAAGGGGAAAATTAAGATAGTTTGATACGATGTTTCCCCCCCCC
>JANZLQ010000001.1:49191837-49223287 GCA_026212715.1 Elanus axillaris | reverse complement strand
GAGGGGGAGGGAAGAAATGCTAGTTCACACAAGTATTACACATTATTTATTGGTTTTTTTACCATAAACTGTAAAAACTGTGTATGTGGTGAAGGCAGAACTATGATTGACACAATACAGGATAAGGTTTTCAAAAGTTTTTGAGAGTCTTTGCCAACTGCCATTTTCAGAAATGATTTAAACATTTAGATACCCAAGTCTCATTGTAACTCCATGAGATTTTCAGCTTCTTTTGAAAACATGGCTCCAAGTTACTTAGGTATTTTTACTAAAATACTTTCATCGTGCTCAATTACATATGGTGTAGAGCATAGGGGAGGGATATGCACTGACATACTCCTAGCACACGCAAAACAAGAGTGAATCTAAGGGCAGACGGGCATTTATTGGGGTGGGTGGAGATTAGACGGAGACCACCAGTGCCACTCTGAGGTGACCAACTTCCAGTTTCTCGTTTATTTGCATCAGGCGTATACTGGGTAGGTAAGCACAACCTGTCGTCCATCTGTAACTTGTTTCAAGCTTCAGTGTGCAGTTAAGTGGCTCCATAATTGTTAGTGATTTCCACATGTAGGCTTTGATATGCAAGTGGTGGTGTTAAATGTAGAAGAAAATTTAGGGTGCGTCTCAGCTGTCGGCTCCTTTGCTGCCCTGTGGTGCTAGGAAAAATGCAAGACGGCATGCAGGTTGCAGAATTATAAAGGTGAAAATTGTGTTCTTGGCTACTCAGGTCTAGAAGGACAAGTGTCTCCAAGGACCGTCCTCTCCTGTGGACTTCTCCCAACTACCTCTTTCCTACGCAAGCCCTTCCCACTGTACCTTCTGAGTGTTCAGCTTGTTGCCATCCCCTCTGGAAAAGCAGTGGGATGAAGCTGGAGTGCTGATGACTGGCTGGGTTGTGGGGTGCATCTGTTGTGCACTGTATCTGATGCTTTTTTATTTTTTGAAGGCAATCCTTTCGAACCTCGTACATTATTCTTGTGTGGTCAATTGCCCTTTTCACAAAGGACACGCAACTGTGTTTTAAATAGAATGCATTTCACTTTTAACAAAGGCCACTTTTCACAAGTAAAAGCCTAATGGAAGTCTAGCTGGTGAAGTAAGATTTTTTTTTTGAAGTTATTGGAGGCTTAAAAATGATGAAGCTTAATTTAAAACCAGGAAAAATTCCAAAGTCTTCCTTTCTTCTTTTAGGGTGTTGTTGCTAAAAGCTTGGAGCTTTTTTGCTGAATTATGAAAATGTCGTGCTTTAAAATAAGAGAAATATGGCTTAGTGCAAAGCAAAACGGCATCCTGTGTTCAAATGGTAGCAGCGATGAGTACAGACAGTTTTGAATCATGTGGTTACTGCCGTGAAGGTGCTTCAGAGACTGAAATTAGAACCCTTTCTAGCGCTTCCATCTGCATACCTGTAATTCACATCATCTTTAAAAAGGACTTCACCACAGGCTTGCAAAGCGCGGATCGAAAGTGTGTGTGTCAAATGTCATGCTGCACTTTGGTCTGGAAGTGGCTGAGGTGTGGGGGAAGTTTGCTGTGTTTTTTCAGAGAGGTATAGCATGGGCTTTTCCCATGCAGAAGAAAAGGCAATTGCAGAACATGAATTGGTGCTTTGTATGTACTAATAGATGTTTATACATAGGCTGATATGTTCTTTTCTGTTCCCCACCCCACCCCCCAACTTGAATTTGAATATTATCTACTGGAAATTTCACAGGATTCTGGTAAACAGTTAATAATTATTTTTAGGTGATTTCCAGTACGTAATCTCATTAACTCACTGTTTCAGCATACTTTGTAACAGTATCTTCTCATTTCTTTTTAATGAGACAAACCGGGGGTAGTTACTCAGATGTTTGGTAGGAAACAACAGCTGCATAGGTACTGGCTAGATCCTGCAAGTGTGCTGCCAGTTCATCTAAGCCAGCATGCTTGGTAGGACCCTGGTGTAGCCAGAATAGCTTTTGCAGAAGTAAATCTTAAAATACCAATTTTCTGCCTGATTTTGTACTTTGTTGTTGTTGTTTGTGGGTTTTGTTGTTGTTGGTTTTGTTTTTTAATTTTTCATGAATATGATATTCATATAGCAGGGCAATTCTAAGCATGTTTTAGATGTGTATGGGGCACAGTTACACACAATTTAAAAATCTCACTTAGGATGGACTCAAAGTATTACAAATATGAACATAGATATATAGATGCATATGTACATAACACACACACATCCCTTCTCTTTAGGGATATTTAACTTTTACTGGCTTAGAGATCCTGTAACAGATAAGGATGGACATCTGTAGGAAGCAATATTCTCACTGAGTTCAGGGGGAGGCTTGTTTTGCTCTTTTGTTCATGAAACAGCAGCTGAAAAGGAAAGCCTACAACTTACAATAGTGGCTTGCTTGCTTACAGCAATTATGCAGATTTTAATGAGGTCAAAGTATTCACTAGGTAGGTTTCTAGGCACCATGTACTTACCCAAATCACTGAATAATCTTTCAATATCATTTATGTAAGTGATGAGAGTGAAAAAGTGAAGTAGCCTGTGCAGAACTCTTGACCCTGGCTAACCTGGGGTGTAAAAGTTTTGAAATAAAACCTGGATTTGCAGTGTGATAGCTTTGAAGCATTGAATGAGCTTGCTAGGCCAACTGGTTCATCTTGGCTTAGAATGGAAACTAAACCCCCTCCTTGCACCTAGGAGGGAAGCCTAAAGAGGAAATAATGACTTAAAATATGCTTTCATCTTCTGTACTGAAAGAAGATAATTTTTTTAAACTTTTTATGCAGAAGAGCTGCATTTTGTGTCCCGTTACAATATTTGGCAATTTAATTATAGTCTTAAAAATGCATAAGTGACTGTACAGTTCTAAAAGCATTGACAGAAGCTAATTGTGTGTTCTGTGGTCAGCAAAAACTTACTGTTTGGTGTTGCATGTTTTTATTCTGTAAGGGTATTGGCAGCAAAAAGGGTTATATATTTCTATATCTTTTGTGAAACTGTAATGCAAATGAAGTTATCATTGTGCAGTTTACAGTTTTGACAGTAAGAATGGGCCTTTGATCTTGGAAGGCTGCTGGATTGTCCATACAAGTTGAAACCATAAACATTTTATGGCACAAGATGAATTGCTGGGATCCAAACATAAATTTTAGAAAGAAGAAGAAAAAAATTGAGTGAATGCCTGCATCCTTGAATTTCTTGAATTGCTGCAGGAAAGAAGAGCCATATGGTATTTTGGTAACTTCTAATGCATTGGAAGAATATAGACTATGGGTGACTTGGACCATATCCTGCAGACATCCTGTGTGCAGGAATATGACCTAATTTAAGTAAAATAGGACTTTATGTTCAGCTTGCATTGTCCAGGCATCTGAAGACTTTACCTGAACTACCAGATTAAGAGTTCTATATATTTAGTCATTGTGGAGGGAGAGTGGAGTCCAACACTATGGGCCCAAACTACAATCTTTACTTTTCTTTTTGAATAGAGGAGGAGCATGGAGGGAGAAGAGTATTTTTGTGTTCCTTCTTTGAAATGAAAACAAAGGAGACTGACATCCTTTTACTTTCAGTCAAGTGTCACTCATCCTAAAGTTGTAATAATCAATTCAGAATTGCTACTTACACTTCTTTACAAAATTGGATGAAAGACCCTTGCAGATATGTTAAAGACTGCAAAAAAAAAAATCCTAACTTCATAACTTTACTGAATTAGTTGTTTCTTTGAATTGCTTGTTTTTCGTCATTTTGCCATAGGTATCAAAGCAGCTAGCTATTATCATTTCCTTGTAAGGTTTTCTGCTTTTTTTATATTCACATTGCAGCAAATCAAAGGATAGGTCTTCAGACACGAAATGGAAGGTGTGTTGTTTTAAAGATATGCTAAACATACCTATACTGAGTCATTCTAGGTATTGCGGGTACCAGCAGCAGTACAGATGCAGTGACACCAGATTTGCATATGCCAGCAACGTAATTACATACCGTGCATTCTTGGAAAATGTTTATCTTGGTTGCTAAAGCTTTCTTCTGACTTTAGTGTTTTATCTCTGCTAGCTAGATTAAGCTAGCTCAGATACTGCTGCTCACTACACTCGCAGCTTTCTCGTAGTGGTTGAAAGGACCCTATGTGTTAGCTGCCAGTAAGTTTTAATGATACACGCTACTTTTGCTGATTTATGTCCAACTCTGCTTCACTTTACATGGAGACATCCATTTTGGGTTCTTTGTAAGAGCCTACGTTATTAGGTCTTTGAAACCTTGGAAGAAATCTGAATGCCTGGACGTTTTGGGAATGGGGGAAAATCCTTATGGCTAGGTTTCTGCAAGGATTGTAAACAGCCATTTAAGTAGTGTAGCAATGATTATCGGTCTGTGAATTAAGAGGATATTTTGGTTTTAGACTTCATGTTAAGTCAAGGAATAAATAGAAAAATTTCATTAAGGTATCAAAGATAATAGTACACGAAAGCCTTATTGCGCCACATACTGAGAAACAGGGTTTTGGCCTAGTCTTGTGCATAACTTCATAGATGTGACTGACAAGAAGTTAAATGGGAGGCACTCATCTGCCTGATATTGCTGCTGTTCGCAAAGATCTCCCCAGCGCGAAGGTGGAGCTGTCCTGTTTATCTTCCTATAAGCACATCTAGTCAAGTGACGGAAAAGCAACTTAAATGAGTAGGGCCCCTTAACCCATTCATGGAAGCAGTGCTGTTGGAACCTGTAGAGCTTCTTGTACCGAAAAAAGGGTATTCTGGGGATGATTGGTATTGTTTTAATACTTGCATCTTTTAGTACTGTTTTTTATTTAGTGTCATTTTGCTAAATAAGGGTTTAGTTCAGTCCTAACTTGAAAGACTGGCTTTAAAGCTGCATGTAGAGACTGATTTTCTTTTGAAGAGTTGAATCTGTTTACAGAATCTCACTACTGTTTTTAACTAACTTCTTTGCAATGTTTTCTTTCAACTTTCAATTAGCTGTAAACCATGTGTAAAATGTCTTCGGTCTTTCAATTGCTGTTTTATTTAGCAGCTTGGCATATCTGTGAATCTAAATTAAAAAAAAGTCATTTAGTGAGGAAATAGTTAATAACAAAACATTACGAATACTGTTTGAAGAGGCTGTTAGTTTTGCTCAGGAAGTTTTCATTTGCTAGAATTTGTGCTGCCTCATTATTTGTAATATTGAAACTACTCCTTGCCAATCATACCAATCGCTTACACGAAGAAATGAAAGTAGTGTTTACAATTCTGGGTGGAAAACACTGAGTTAGGCTTAGTGGGCCAAATTCTGCTTTGAAATAAAATGGTAAGAACCCGAAGTATTGCCCAGAGTAACGTTAAACCCAGCCTTGATCGTTTTAGCAGGATTCTTAGTATCTTTTTGGAAGTTGGCTAAATTCAGTGAAAAGATGCAGCATGAGCATTTTGTGAGCCAAAGTCAGGACGTCATCAAACAAGCAATAGAAATACTTACTATTATAGTTTTAACTACAATATATATATTCTATGCACTTTAGCACTATGAAATTTTTTAAGGGAAAATACCAGGCAGCTCTGTGTCCTCCAAGATTCCCCCACTCTGTCCCAAAAGGCCTGCCTTTTTAGTGTCATCAATGCAAAAAAACATAGCTGATAAATTGTAAGTTAGTTTTGTTTTTAAATCGGTCGTTAAGGTAGAAACTCCAGTAATACTGCAAAATCAAGTAGTTTCCATAAAAAGATACTGACTTGCACATTTTTGTTTTATAAAGCATCAATATTTTTGTCAAAATACTGTCTCTATGCTAAATAACAAGTTAATGTGTCGGTGAACAACATGAAATTACTATTTTGCGAGTCACATACAGTTTTGTAACTACTGCTTCTTTCTTAGCAACATCTTTCAGAAGTTGCAGTGAATATAAAGCAGTTTGATAACACGAGAAATGCTTTAGAGTATATCAGCAAGTTGTTATATTGAAAGACTTCAAGAGGCAATACATTAGGCAAAAAGCAATGGCAATACCTGTAGAGCACACCATACGTGCCCTTAAGCAAAAGATAATAATTAGTTGCTTGTATTCCCATGCAAACTAGCCCAAGTGCTGATGTTTGAATTGCGAAGATCACAGGGATACCAACTCAAGCTCCAAGCCGCTGGAGTTGTTTATGCCCATTCAATTTTTAATGTACCTATAAGATGTTTAGATGAGGGCATTAAGTCCGAAAGGATTTGCATGCCATAATCAGACCTCCAGTGATTTCAACACAAAAGTAAGGGTAGCTCTTCAAAATACTTTAAGTGCTAACTTCCACTTCAGTATTAATAATAAACAGTAAGAACATCTCTGAAAATAACTCCGTATTTTGTTGGCCTAATGCGATTCGGTTGCTTCTGTCACGGTTCTGGGATGATGGTCATTAAAAGTAGTGAAGTATCTGCTGTTAGGTAGCCTGCAGAGTGAGAAGTTACCCACAGCTTGTGGATACCTGCTTTGCTAATTAGTTCATACACATTCAGATCATGTGTTTTGCACTTCAGTCAAAAGGAAATATTTGACTAGAATCGACTTTCTTCAGCATTCTGGTACAGTGGGTGCCAGCGCTGTGGTTCCTAAAACAGCAATTGTAAGAACAATGTGATTTAAAAAATAATTTAAATAAAACAATTCGAATAAATTTACATAATAATTGCAAGTTTACACGATAGAGGTATTTTTGGTTAATTTGTACTGTGTTTTAGAGCACAGGTGTTGCATTCGTATAGAATCCTGACAGTTTAGCCATTTTGTTACTTCAGAACGTGCAATAAATTTGGTGTTTTGATACATGTGCCCGTTAATAGGGTAAAAGCTATGGTAAAAAAATAGGGCTGTACAGAGCCCCTCCGAGCCAAAGGCTCGCTGACCGGTAGGGCTGTGGTAAGCTGGAGGGTGACCTTGTGTTAGCTGAAATTGGAGGGAAGGGAGTAAAACTATTTTCTTGTTTAACTGGAAGCTGTTAACGTGAAATCTTACTGTGGAAGCTCCTTGAGTTACCAGGTTTGGTGCTTAGCAAAAACCAAATTTCCCTTTGGGGATGGGAGGAAACATGTTTACACCATTCTTTTCATTCATTTCAGTGAATTAAAATAAGGTATTAGGAAAAAATGAGATCATGTGAGTATACATTACCTGAACTGTATTTAAACCAGTTTAAATCCAAGCTATCTCCACTGAATTATAAGAGTGGGAGGAGTTTGTTAGTCACCACGGGAGGCAAAATGTCGAAGTGACTAATTACGCTGCTACAGGACCGAGGAGATACAGTTAATTCCTCAGCAGCAGAACAGGTCTTTAAGAACTGTGGTAAGACTATCCCCAATGTAAATATAGCTAATACTATTTCGGTATAATTACGTTAGTTGTCATGGCACCGTTGAGGAGATGCCATCGCACCATTGCTTGCATGGGACAGCGCTGCCAGCTTTGTATGGGGAGTAAAAGTAAAGCAGCGTCATGTTTTGAACATGTAAATTCATCGTGTGTTATATAAGAAAAATGCAGTATTCCACGTGTGCCCAGTCCTGAGAGCTCACGTGGGAGTAGGTGCAGCGCTTTGCTTGAGGCAGGCTGGCAGAAGCAGGCCCGGTGTAATTTTTAAAATATAGCTCCAGTAATCAAGGACTCGAGCACTTTGATTACAAGCAGCCCCAGTTCAGCCATGTGCCTTTCTGGAAAACAGCCTTTTCTTACAATATTTTAAGCCAAATGGCATTTAGTTTATGTTTTGCTGTGTAGCAGATAAGAAATTTTTAGATCACAGGAGATACTGTATCATGCCTTGATAGCCTCCATCACAGTTTTTCGGTAGATCTCCTCCTGTACTAGTTTTTGAAAAGCTGTAGTTGTGATCCATTAGTGCAAAAAGAGTTAATTTCACCTTAAATATTTCTCAAATGAGCATGTGAGCAGGAGCTTTCCTGCTTGACTTTCTTCTGCTCCTTACCTGTTTCTGGTGTCTGGTTCTTTAGGGAAAATAAAGTTACTCTTGTGCTCTGAACAAATGTGCAGAATTTACATCTTAATTTTGGGGGGCTTCGTTCCCTGTTTTCAAATATAACAACTTATTTTCTGAACACTTAAACACAGCCAGGGCAACAGACTGATTTAATTCTGTCAAGTGCAGTTTGATGCAACACCTTATATTTCTTTAAAAAAAGAAAAAAAAATTACTGATACATCATTTAATGTAGGTGCTGCTGGAAATCCCATAGTTTGCTAGATTTGTTAAAACTGAAGCATCTCTGTAGGCAGAAATACTTCTGTTTACAGGAAAGATAATACAGGAAATGATCTGAAATATTCCAACAAAATAATTGTCTTACTAATTTAGTTCAATTGGTGGTGTACAATCTCATTAACCTTTAAGCAGAAATAAATAAAGCCTACAAGTAAGGAGGTGGTATGGTTTACCTTTGCAAAATATGAATTGCACGAACATAGCTGATGTATTGAATAGCTTGAACAGCAGTCGTGCTTGTCATGGTTCTGCAAGAAAATGGTATTTCACAATTTTGAAATGTGAAGAAATGCACTTGGTGTAGAGTCCCACCCTACAAACAGGGATTTTTTTTTTTTTTTCTTCTGCAGGAGGTGAGCAGTTGCTGCACAGTGTTACTACTTCTGTGATAGTTGATTCATCCCTTTGCTATGCAAATTTTAAGTATACAAGGATTCAGTACTTTTATTTAAGAAATATGCCTGCAGGCTGTATTGGTAGGCTTTAGGGAGATATCTGGTTTGGTGTGAAATAAATAGTTGTTAAAAGATCACATGAATTTATGTCTTAGAAGATGAAAAGTGATGCTGTGAGCGTTTGGAGAGCACCCTCCTGTACCCGGCACATGAGCTTGCCACTTGGTTTTGGTTTTTCAAAGAAACCTCGCCAACCTCACGGAAGAATCACAGAGCTGCAGGCTGGGACAGGGAAGAGGAGAGCAGCACATGTCACCTTAAAAATGCAAGAATTAAGACTTGAATTTCAGACAGCCCCAGCCCCAACCTCTGGGGCTTTGACCCGTGGTTCACTGGTCCTGGTCGAGGGAGTAGTTGCTTTTGCTTAAACTTCTGTCTTCAGACCATTTGAGTGCTTAGCTTTTAAAGAATGGATTTAAATGCCATAATTCAGGTTTATGTGCTAGTCGTAGGCATCCAAGTTTGCATATTTTGGGTGAAACAGGAGGAGAAAAAAATCTGAAAGCATTTGAGTGAGAAATCGCTTTGGTACTTGCAGTTGGTGTTGAAGACTTGTCTCGTTAAGAAAACAAAACGTTTACTTAAAAGCGATTTACTGCCTAATGTGGGGCACATTTTAATACACAATTACAAAATATAATACCAGTTTACTAAAATACAGGTTGTAAAATAGCTATTAGGTTAAGCCCAGCCCCTTTTTATTCTGTTACTGTCAAAAATATTAATCAACTCCTCACTTCTGTAAGAAATTCACTCTTGGTGCAGTTTCCTTACCCTTTCTTTCTCTCATCCAGCAGCATCATTCTTTCTGCGGTGGTTTCTTTTCTGCTGCAGAGGTACAACATGTTTTGAAAACACGTATTCCTTTTCTAAGAACAACTTTATCTTCGTTCATGTTAACTGTGGTGAGGACTGTTATGCCTTAATCGTCTCAACTAAGTAAATTAACTTGCTTGTTACCTTTCAGTAGAGACACTTCAGACGATTACTACTTCTGACTTTAAAGTGTAAATCAGTCCGGAAGTTTAAATGCCTGTGGTTTTTCTGCACACTCAGGTAATATCCACTGAAATTAATAATCCTGATGCTTGTCTACGTGAGCAAGTTGTTGTACTGATTTAAATAGAGCTGATCGAAATAAATGGCAGCTTTTCGAAATAAAAGGCGAGGCAGCAGCAGCCTTCCTTGTATGCCTCCTTGTCTCTCCTTTTCATACCTCCCCAAAGTGTGCTTCCTCGTCTTAAACTTGTCATTTTTAGTTCTGTCCGTTTGATTTCATTGAGAGGCATTAGTAAAGATGAATCTTAGCTTTTGTAGCATTAACATTAACTTATGTCATATTTGTCTCCTCGGTAAATACTGTTTTGTTTGTTTTTTTTACCCTGCCACATTTAGTTTGAAAGAACTAGTCTACCTAGACCTCGGTATGGGCTTTCCAGTGAGGAAGAATCGTTAATAGATGTGTATTTTCAAAAGCTTGATTTTTATGCTGTTTGTCTTTCCCGATTGCGGCTGCACACCCATCCAAACCGTGCAGAGGCGCCTGCGGGGACCCGATTCTGGTGCTGGAGGTGTTGCTGGGTGGAGGTACGGCGACCAGCCACAGCCATCGCTTCTCAGGTAGCCCGGACCCTGGCCTCACGTGGCTGCCCGGTAATGGCAATTAGGCACGGAAACCGTTAAAACCACTTAGTCGTGATTCTTTTGATGATGCCAGCGTCAGAATAAACAGTGCGCTTTGTAAGTGTTAGCAGCAGATTAAAAAAAACCCCAGTGTAATGCCTATCAGGTGTATGGGGTGTAGCTTCAAGGGGAATATGGTGTGTGGGCACGTGAAGCGTGACGGGGGGATATGTGCCTGAATTTGATTTGATGTGCCTTCCCCCCCCCCCTCCGAATGTGTAACTATTTTTTTTCTTCCCATTTCATCTAGAAGCAGACAAATGAAGAAGAAAATCAAGTATTTTGTGGGAAGCGTATGGAGGAGTCCTCCTAGGCCTGTTTTCATTATGTTTCAAAGCCCTCTGGACAGACTTCTGAAAAGCAGGAGATCTGGCAGGCTCCAGGATGGGGAAGAGCGAGGTGCCTGGCTGCTCTTCCTGGGCGTAATGGCACCCTCTTTGATCAGATGGGGAATTATATCATCTAATTCATCTACAAAAGTTCTTTTAAAGTCATTAGCTGGTCAGATACGCTCCTCCACAGCTTTTATTTTAAAAGTAAATACATAAAAATAATCATCTTATTGATGTGGAAACACATCACCAAACAGCATGAATTAAACCTACCTGTATATCCTGGCCAGTCAGCATCTGCTTTACTGCATTTTTCTGTTACTAAAAAAAAGCAGTACTTTTATTCTTTGTAAGAGAGGAAGAGCAGAAAATGGTGTCTTACATAAAAGCTGCCTGTCTGCATCATGGACCGTACGTGTGTGAGAACGGATGCTTTTTGCTGTTGCTTTTCTAGTTACGGATTTTTCTTTAACATTTACATACTCTGTTCATGTGCCTGCCTTCAGATTTTATCTGTTCTGACAAAGACTACACAGATAACTGCTAAAATAGAAGTTAGCAGGAAATTTGGGGGTCTTTTTTCTTTCTGAACTTGACAAAATTGTTATACTTCATTTATGTATTCTAGTTCTCTTAGGTAGTGATTTCCTCCTGTACGTAAGTAATGCTATTAACAGCGACGGTGCTTTGAACTGTCATTTCATACCACTTGAAGTTAATTACTAGAAAACCGGGGTTTTCTTTTTTGTATTAACCAGTTTCATATAAAGTATATCTCTTTACTGAGGATGTCACTGTGAGGTAGGAATAACTACAGTAAACTGAAGAACAGAGCAATTGAACCTTTGATCATGTGAAAATGTAAGCATGTGTTGAACTTTACACTTGAGCATTCCCACTGGCTGTACAGGGCTTAGGCAGCCGTATTTCAAGGGTTCGTGGCTTGATAGAGATTTGAGAAGTCCTTAGCAGGCTCGACAATAAAACCCAGATATCCTATCAAGCCAGGGTGCTTTAAGTCTTTGCTCAGGCTGCTTAGTAGGCACAGAATGAGGGAGATAATATATTTTTAGCTTTTAAATTCAAAGAAACCTTTCAATTAAAGGAATTCTTGACAGTTTTAAATGCTCTGTTCTTGTGGTGTTTGCACTGGATGATGAGGAATGGTGCGATTTTGATTTTTCTTTTGGACTGGAGAAAAACTTATCCCATTCGCTTCATATTGTTGCAGTTTAAAGCATCAAATGGTGTAGTTTATATTTACTGTTCTCAGTAGTTTCCCCAAAATGGTAAGAAACACAGGCCTCTTATCCTGTAGTATTGTGCGCAGAACAACAAACAGATCAGCAGGTTGCTTTCAAAATAATTGCAGAGGATGATCTGATTTTTGCCATTTAATAACTCGCTATCTGCAAAGACATACAGATTTGTATGAGGGTTTTTTTTCCTGCTGTTGGAGGCAGTGAAACACAAAACTTGAAACAGTTGTTAGATTTTTAAGTGAAAGAGAAAATAAGGGTCACAACTCAAGAAGCAAGAACTCTGTAGTGTGAAAGAACATAGGATCATAATTCAGGTTGGAAGGAATCTTTGGGGGCCATCTATTCCTACCTCCCGCTCAAAGCAGAGTTGGCCATGAGCCCATGATACCTATATCCAACCGAGTATGTATTTATGGAATACTTGAGTATTACATGATTTTCTCTGTAGTGTCTGCATTTAATCTAGTGCAAGTTTCTAGTTTACATTGAGGGATATGACTCACAGGGCTGTCATTTATATTCCTTTACGTTATAAAATGTGCTCTACAAAAGACTTCAGCTGATTTTTCTCAAGATTTGGATTCCGTGCAATCGGAAGTCTGGCCAGTACTCTCAAGTGCAGCATTATCTTCTTGGACTATGTTCTGGGATTATATATAAAATACCTAAGTATTTGTATTTTTCCTTAGTGCCAGCAGTGCCTTCGCTGTAGGCATTTTTTTTTTTTGCAAAGACTTGTAAGTATTCCATAGTAACTATTAAACTTACTAAGTGTATCCCTTCAGAAAAGAATTGAAAGAGGTTGTGTTTTTTTTTTTCTATTGGCATTTGAAAAGCAGAAAAAAGTGACTACTACAACAGAGTTTTATTAATGAATGATTTACACTGGTTCCAGCTGTGACCATGTGATTAGTCCTTCACTAAGCAACAATGGGTATTTTCTTTCTGCTTTTATTTGATTTCCAAGAATGTGTCATCTGTTACATAAACTGCTGCCAGTATACCCCGTGTAAACTGGTATTTTTTTATTTCCCTGAAGCATAAGATGAATACCCACCCATATCCTTCTGGAAATACTGTTTTAAATGAATTGGGAATTTTATTGACTATATCTGATTCAGCATGCCAAAGTCATAAAACTTAAAATATTTATTAAACACACTAGACTAGGATGCCTTGTTCCCTGGTAGTGCAAAAGATAGATTATTTTCACTTTTACATTTCTATCTTAATATTTTATTACAGCAATACAATGTGTTATAGAGGTGGACAAGCCTGCAGATTGAAATGTGGATAGTCCAGATTGTTCCTTTCCCTCGACCATATGGTGTAGTTCTAAAAGCCTTTTGTACACTGTCTGTTCAGTTAATTGTAAACTCGGTCTTTAACGTACCTTAAAAATGAGATCTATGTGAACTAAAAGTCAGTATATCCTCTGGTAAGTAAAGTTTGCTAAAATACATCAAATTCACAGTCCTGGTCTCTTAGCAGATTTTGTTTCTGGGTGAATTTGAAAGTCTTTCACCGTTTCTTGGTAACGAATGTGAGCATGTGTGTGTGGAGGGACAGGTTTTTCCATTTCCTCCTCGGGAAGGGGGGGAGATTTGAGCATATAATGAACATTTCATAATATTTTTGCTTGGCAGACAGCTCTGCCAGTGGGTGATGTGCAGGAACATCGAAGATTTCTGACAGATGGATGGTAGGACTGCTGATACACCTACACACGTTTCAGCGTCTGATGTTCCCGGTGTTTCTCTGATGCCCGAGAAGCTGGTGCTCACGCTTTGGTCTGATGTTGCCCGGTGCGGGGCTTTAGAAGAGAAAACCAAGTCTCACTCTGGGTTTTTATATGACACAGAGGATAATTTATTACAGTCCTCGCAAAGCAAAGCATTTATTATGGAGGCAAACTTTTTTTGAATGTAATACGAGAGTTAAAAATTAATTACTAGAGGGTTTCAGAAGCAATTTTATTTTGTGTTGTCTTACCGTAAGAAGCTATTTGGGAAAAGTGACTGTTCTCAATGAAGATAGGGTTGATATATCTAAAGAAGAAAATAAAAAAAGAGTAGGAGTCTTACTGAAACTGATTTTCTGTGGGTCCCAACCTGTTTTTAAACATTGGAGAGAGTATGCTCATTAGCGGCAGTTTCCATGGTAGGCAAGGCTCACATAATTCGTGGCTTTGGAGATAAAAAATCACTAAAATTTAAAAAAAAAAAAAAAGGAAAACCAAAAGATTGGGAATCAAGCAAGAAGTAAATGACAGTAGTGGAGAGTGAGACTAATGTGCTGTGAGAGGCCTCTCATAATGAAACTTATTGATCTGTTCTGCATATCTGAAGTTCTCAGAGGATTTCAAATATTTCTTCTTTCACTAGCTGAATGCAAAGGAATGGGTAACCTCAGGGGATATTAAAAAGGGAAAAAAAGCAACTTTTTTTACCTGCAGAGATTAAAGTAACTCTTGGCCTTTGTTACGCATGCAGAAATGGAGAGAGCTTCAGCAAGTCTTCTCAGAATGGAAACAAATAGTAACCAGTAGCACACCTATTTCTTCCCATTAGATAGGTATGCTCATTGTGAAATAATGTAGAAGTTGTGAATTTAAACAGTGCGGTGATAAGTAAACAGCAAAAAGCTCTTGGAGGATCATAATTTTCCCGACGCTGGCTTTTTGTACTCCTAAGCATATGTGCCAAAATGTTTTGCTTAGAAGGTTCTTCTGAAGCTTCACCTTTGTGGTGTGATGAAAAAGGAATAGACTGGGTTTGTGTGCTGCAGAAGCAGGTATGGATCCTGCTCGGCTGAAGTATGATTGGGGGGATGCTGTATACACTGACCAGTGTATACCGTGAAACAAGCAGCATCTTACATCCATTCTATACTTTTTTGGCTATAGCATGAAATCAGTGGGAGCAAGAAAGCATCTGTGGGCAGAACTTTTGCTTCTTGCAATCCAAGTAGTTCAGAAGCTTTGAAACGCAAGAAACCACGTGTAATGCTTGAAGAATCCAACTGTAATTTTGAGAGCTGAAAGAGAAAAGAGTGACTGAAGGTTTGTTGCAGCTTCCATATGATGAGAGCATTTCTCAAAGCCTGCAAGTTGCCAGTTGCAGAGAGTGTATGAATAACAAAGCTACCTGTTTTTACTGTACACTGGCAAATGTAGGCTCACTTTGTTAGAGCAAGCGGTACGAACAAGATGCGCTAGCTTGTATAGTTTTAAAAAAAAAAGCTAATTTAACTTTTCATGCTGATTCCAAAATAAGATAAATAAAAAGTCATAGAAAATCATGTAACTTCAACAAAAATGTAACAAACCTTCTGTCAAAACCCCCTTTATTTAATCTACTTGGACTTTAATAGCCGCTTCTTTAACTTGAGTGGTGTGCATGTCCATTCAGATACAGTTATTAACGATGCCAGCTTAGTTTGCAAAACAGCAGAATTGGAGACCGCCACTTTTATAGGCTACAGGTTTGATAGATTTGTGAAAACACATGAAATTCTGTGGCTGATTTTGAGGACTGGAGCTTTTTCAGCAGGTCTCTTCACAAAGAAAAAAAATTAGCATTCTTAAAAATGAGGCTGGACTCTCATGCTACTTGGGCTAATTGAAAGCATTGCTGAAGTAGTTTTACCTGTATGGGACAGTCTGGTTTAGCGGTACAGAGGCATTCGTAGATACGTGTGAGATGTGTTCAGGGTCTCAACTCATAGTGCTCACAGAAGAGGACAGGGACAGAAGGTAGGAGAAGGTGTGTAGAAGACCAAAGGTTGAAACAGGCTTAGAGGAGCATGTAGAGAATAGGTGTAGAAGAGTGTTAGCAGACTTGAAGTATTCATGAGCAGCAGCTGGAAAGGAGAGAAAAAAAACAGAAGAGTGGGGAGATTGGAAAGAGCATATGGAGTAGAATTGATCAAAAAATGGATGACTGGCAACACGTTAAAAGCTGTTCCCTTTTTCTGATGGGAAGTTGAGGTGTACCAAGCAGGTCTAATGAAAATGAGAAGAATGAGATGAAGTGAGCCTTGAGTCTAACTGGGGCGGAGGGGGGTGGAATTCAGAGGTGAAGAGGAAAAATTTGGATTTGATGTGGTAAAACGGAGGAGGAAGAAAGAGATTGTTTGTAAAGGTGTTTGAGATAATTTGAGGAGGGAATAATTGACAGACAGGGAAGTGAGACTTGGAGATTAAGCGGGGAAAATAAGGCAGGGGAGCCATGAAGCCTTGCTTCTGGAACAGCGAAGAAAAGACTGTATTGAAACTGGAGATTTCCTCATGAGGAATGAAGCATCATGGGGATAGAGAAGAACATTTGAGATTGTAGATGTACCAGACAGGAGATGTGGTAGACATGTCCATACACAGGAAAAAGTTGGAACTGAGGGTAGTTTGAGACAGGGAAATTTGATATGCTTCTCATCAAGGCAGTAGGTGATATGCTGTAAGTCTATCGTTTGTAGATTTTATTGCATCATTGAAAAAGTTTAAAGAAGTAAAAAAAGATGTTGTAGGACTTAAGGTAAGTACAACAGGAAGTAATTAGAAAAGAAAGTGAAATAATCAGAAAAGAAGGTAAAAGAATAGGAAACAAAATAGAAGATGATAAGAAACGTAAATGCAAGGAGGAAATCAGGGATTCAGTCATATGAGAAAATTCATATGGTTTCAAGAAGTGTGGATTTTCCTTTTGATGATGGAATTCATCAGCTAACCAGATGAAGAATGATATTAATAGAGGACACAATTTTGTCCCATTTTCAGTTTTAAAAAAAATTAATGAAATAAAAGTACAGTCTGGGTGAAATATGTATTTGTCAGTAGTTTCTTACAAGGGGTCATGCTAATGAAAAAATAACACTGTTGTTCAGAACATTGTTTCACGTGTGGCAAAATGGCAAGTAAATTCCTGCTGGTATAATAGAGAATGTGTATTGTGGTGGCTGGAAGTAGGGACATAGGAATCACTGCTCCTTTCTTCTGCCTTTGGCTTTACCATAAAACTACTGTTGGAAAATTGTGCAAATCCCAATTTTTAATTCAAGTTTTTCTCATCTGTAAAGTAGAGATAACAATACCTACCTACCTCACAGGAGTGTTGTGAGGTTTAATTAATGTTTGTTAAGCTCTTCAGCATTTTTGGATGAAAGGAGATAAATGAATACTCCTGTTTTTAATAATGGGAAAACACCAGGCAGAAAATGTAGTACAGTTTTGGGGTTGGAGGGATGAGGAAGAACAGTTACATTTTGTGGTTTAAGGCATATTTAAACAAAACAATTGAAGATGTTTGGTTAGGAGTTAAGTAATTACTAGATTTCTTTATCGAATCCAAGCATTTTCTTACACTTCACTTGTAATTTGAACATGTACATAGGTCTAGTGTTTTGTTTCATCTTAAGATAGTTTAGGACTCTTTTGACTTTGAGAAGTTGAATAAATCATCTACATTCCCTTTTTGCCTCCATTGTAAGATGAATTCTTTATGGTTGACCTACACATACAAAACCAAACCAAGGATTTCTCTGTCATCAAACACTGTGTCAAGGTTTCTGGAAGGGCCTGAAGTGCTGTATTTAGAGGTCATAGACTTGGAATAACACGTCAGTAGGCAACAATAATAGTAACCATTATATGAAATTCTGTGTATGTGTGAATGTGTCTACAGTATAATTTAAGCAACCCAGTAGTGTGGTCAGGAGAAAATTTTTGAGAGAATTGTTGACAAAAGTAATCAAGTGAACTAGTGCTGAGCGATAAGGAAATCAGTGGGGGGATTAGTCTCGCTAAACCTTGTTTCTGAAGCTTTTTTCCCATTCAAATAGGAAATAGTCAAAATAACTGTTCTAGTTACAGTCAAAGGAAATGTTGTGTATATTTGCTGGCAAGTTTCTTGGAATCAACTGTGCCTCTAGATGCAAACTTTTACAAACATAGTGGCGTGTCAGCAACATCACAGGTGTCATTATAAATGTCAGCAGTATGTAAGTGGTATTTGTAAGTAAGCACAGACATGTGAAATGGTCTACGTTTGTTAGTCAACTGTTAACGCACCTTCAGTATGCTGAAGCCTAGTGCTTGGTTGAGGAGCTCCTGTGAGTTGAATGTACACTAAATATCAAGTGGTGTTACACAGCTTGAGAAGAAAAACTGCTTTAAAGAAGAAAGCAGACTTTTTTCTAAGTCATTCTGTTAATGCCAAAGAAAATGCTTCCATGAGTGTTAACAAACCAACTGTCTATAGACTCTAGGAAAAATCATTTATGGATCTCTTGTCCATACTTATTCAGAGCTTCAGTGGGAAGGCAGAGTGCTGCAGCTCTGAAGAGTAGCTTGAATCATCTTGCATAAATATTGCCCTCTCCAAGGATATTGGCATGCAAAACAGATTTTCGTCGTAGTGCATTTTGAATGCATCTCACAAATGGATACTTAACCACTTTGAACAGAGTTTGGATTAGGTTCTCTTCAGCGGAAGCAAACTGCTGCATGATCGATGCAGATAGGTGGCAATAACTCCTTTTCTCTTTTCAAAGCATTTGTTTGGTACTGCTTAATTTGGGTACCCTGTCTGCGCTGGTTTTCCACTGTATGTATTTGCTGGAGGCAACTTACTCTTTCCCTCCCCGCCCCTTCCCCTCTCTCGTAATTATATCTCCAATATTCAAGTTTGGAGAGTGAAGTGTTTTCCAGAGCTATATCTGCTTTAAATGTGGAGCTAGACTAGTTTCATATAGCACCTTTGAGCATCTACAGCTAACTGATCTTTGTGGGACCAACCTCTGCTTAAACAGTGATGGGAAGATCAGATCTGAAAAGATTCAGACAGATCTGAGTCACTTACTCTGTAATAAGATAAGACCCATGTAACCCTTCCCTTAGATTCAGATCCATTTTATGAAAGTGATTTTCAAAAATCGCAAAATAAATAGATAACTGAAGATAGGTTTAATGTAATCTCCATAAGCAAAGCACTGGTGTGCCTGTTTTTTCTAAAAATAGCCAAGTAGAGTGGTGTCCAGAGCCACAGCGAAAATGCAGCATCTTTCTTTTCCGCTGTGACTGGTGCGTCAGGATGCCCTGACTTCCCTGGATCAGAGAGTAACTTCCAATATACCACCAATAGCTTAAATTTCCTTGGCTTGAATTTTTGCAGAGTTCTAAGACTTCATTGCTCAGCAAAGTGTATTTGTTACATTGACTGGAAGAAGGTGGAGCTGTTAAGGGTAGAAGTTTATAAAGGTGAAAACGGTTCACAATTTCCCTTTTTCTTTTGACAGCTGGAAGGCACCACTGAGCAACTTCTTTAAAACTACCTGAATTCATTGGAATTCTAGCAAAGACAGAAACTATTAAAAATTGCATTTTTATATTTTCCATTTTAAAGCTTTAATTTACATAAATGATTCTATTTCACCTTAACAGTTTCTGTTGTGTGGCTTGGTTAATAGGCAAGAAGATTTCCTAGCCCTACAGTTTGGTGTGTTAGGGTTGAAAGCCTTCACAGCAAAAGGGTTCATGGCTTTCATCTAGAGCAACAGCGAACACTGCAGATTTTGCAGTGCTGGCATCATTTCTGCTGAGCAGTTGTTAAGATTATTTTGGGACCTGATGAGTACCCCATGTGTTTTCTCAATGTCTTAAGCGCCACAATTGACTATTCTTTGTATATGAAAAACCATAATGAAAAGTAAAATCAAAGGTTTTAGTTGTAGTGTGGCTTTGAGTCTGCAGGTGGAAGACTCTCTGAGATAACCACTACCTTGATTTTAGAGGTATTTCCAAGCTGTCCATATGCTGGTTTTCTTCAGGCCTCTTAAGAGCGGCTTATGGCTGCTGTGGATGCTTAACTGATGGTATTGCCAAAAATTTCCCAATGGCTAGAAGAACTGCACAAGCCTTAAGTCTTTAGTATGAGTCAGGACAGATCTTTAACTTGCTCGTGAAACTTGTGATCTTTTGTGACTTTGAAATGAAGAAGTGGGAATATTAAGCACAGACCTTGCGCGCCTGAGGTGTAAACAATTTCTCGCGTTGGCTTGTAATGGTATTTCTGGCATTTCATTGTATCAGCAATCTCAGTAAGAGCATCTACTAATAGTCAGCTAAACTTCAAATATTTAGGATCTTCCAGTAATGACCTTAAAATAGTTTCTTCAGCTCTGAGCTCTGCAGTGACGATGTTTTTTTCCTGCACCCCTGTAGTCCTGGCTGTTATAAACCATACTTAATGTTCTTAACGTTGTACCAGTTTGCAGGAGGAGGGTGCGAGGTTCTGCAGGTTCTCTGGTGCTTCAAGTTGAAGTAGCTGATGAATGACAGTGTCATTTCAGTTTTGTTGAACAGGATGTTTGATTTTGATAAGGGCTTTCAGATTTTAGGAGGAAAGTTTTATGAGCATGGCCAGTTGAATCAGGCACGGTAAACGCTTTTGAGAGTTTTTTGGTGTTTTTTTTTTTTTTTTTTTTTGATAGGTGGAGAAATTATTTTCAATCGACACTATAGCTGAAATCCTGAGTGAGTTTTAATAATATCTTCATGATATATAATGAAAATAAAAAACCTGCCTGTTTTTTTTTCATTAGAGATTACAATGCAGATCATGTGCTATAGCCAGATTTTGTTACGTGCAACAAAAACAAAGTTTTCAAGGCACAGGCTTTCTGATGGTGGTGATTTTAATGGCGCCTTGCTAGTATCAGCCATCTGATAATCTTCAAGGAAAAAATTTACATCTTGATGTCCTCTGTGCATGTCCTTGCCTTGCTGTTATCTGTGGCAGTGCTAAAAAGGGCTATGCTCGTCTCGTGTCTGTTAGGGTCTCCCCCAGACATTAATATTTATTCTTTTTGCAGTATCTGTTTTTAAAACATCAACTCAGAACCTAAACTTGTTTACAAAATAACCAAGATAACCTTCCAAAACAGATTGTTTTGAGATGCTTGTGTATCGCTTTTATTCATGAAAAAAATATTTCCTGAAATGCTCACCATTTCAATCGACAGATGATAACATGACATCTTTATTTAACTCATGTCAGTATTTTTCAGCTTTCTGCGATGGTGTATCCATAGATACTCCCCAGTGGAGGAGGTAGACCCCTTAGCTTTCTCATACTTGCTAAGTGAAATAAAATGTATGAAAATGCTGTTCTTCATTGCTTTAAGCAAATCCTTGCGAGTATTTTGCAGGCTCTGCAGACAGCAGAATGGAAACAAGTGACTTAACTCCTTAGATGTGCTATTCTTGGGTCAGCAGACATGTTGGGGAAGACTTGCAGTGAGCCGTCAGAAAGCACTTTGGCCATACTCCGGAGCCTTTAATATTGCCGTAGCCCTTTCAGAGGGCTTAGTCAAAACTTTACAGGAAACATGATGCTGCACTGCTAAATCTAGTTGGCAGCTCTCATCATGCTAGATTTTTATAAATTGTTGTGGATAACGTATCTTCTGTATGTCACATTGGAAATAGGATGTAAATATTCTTAAAATGGAACATTATGTTTAGCGCTGTATAAAGTCCTCATTCAATGTTGTGTGACGTTCACTGTTGAATCTGAGAGCTTTCGAGCAGTTTCTGAAAAGAGATGCCATGATGCTGACTGAACAGAAGTTAATGAAATGTATTTCTGTTCTCATAGATTCATAGTATGAAGCGTTGGTTCAGCTCTCTCCTGAGAAGACAAGAGTAGGGTGAGTGAAAGACCAAAAAATATTTCGGCTGTTGACTTCTAGTTCTTATTAGTTGAAATTCAGGACTTTTTTGCGCAGATAACTTTGCAACCTTGAAGTTACTTTATGAATCACAAGACCGTCATATCCAAACTGCTGTAGGGATCTAATACTTAAATGTTGCTTCTTATAAACAAATGAAAATGATGATTTATTCTATTCACTTGGTGAAAGGTTTCATAGCTTGGCAAAAGCCTCATGATTATCATTTTAAATTGCTTGTGTTGCGGGTCTTTAGGTGAATAACATGGGAGATAAATTCGGCATTCTTTTTGAAGTCCTTTTTCCATCCTGACTGAATTTCGTTTTGAAGTAACCTTACTGGCATGTGCTGTGAAGTTCACAAACTGTCCCTCGGTAATACTCCTCTGTGTGGGACTCCTCCTGGTTTTCACAGCTGAACTCGATTTGACAGTAGATCTCATCCCATCCTTTTTGTTGACTCAAGGTGTGACTGAAGATGCAGATCCTTTCATCACATATTCAAGTGGATAGTTTCTGACTGTAAAATAAGTCTGGCTTGTGCCCACTCAAAAGTTGCTGCCAAACATCTCAGGCTACCAAGCCTAATGTTTAAATTAATGTTGAAATTAACTCTTGCAATTCCAGCTTTTGTACAAAAGGAGTGTTTTAAGTGCTAACTCCCAAATTTCCATGATACGAGAATGATTTAGCTCTTCATCATTTAGGGTTTTACTACTTCAGATTTGCTGCAGTAAACAAAGCAGCTTTGAGATGCAGGGTGATTCTGCTGTCTCATGGAGCAACTAATGATGGCTTCCAACAAGTGTTTTGTCTTTTAATCAGTTAGCTAATATGAGCTATAGACTAAGTCTTTCAAATAAAATTAGTTAAAATACTTGCAAGTAATTTTTCAAGTGTGTATGTATGGTCTTAAACTGGCTGCAAATTGAGGTTGTAAATGCTTACCTTTCTATACAGAAACTGCTCTGAAGCCCAGAATATGTGGAACACATTTCTCATCATATTCCTAATAAATTGGAGGAATTTCAAAATGCCAGCCCATTATTACCAGACTGGTGCTTTTTCTATAATAGGGAACTAGCAACTAATATGTCTTCTGTCAAGTTTAAAAATAGCACTACATCTCCCATTACCACACCTATTAGTTCCCTATCCACTCGGAGATATTCTAAGTCTAGTGTTGTTCATGTGTTTAAACCTAATGTAAGCCTTCAGGTTCATCAATATTATCAAATTTATAGTGATAGGTACAGTACTGGAAAAGATGAGCCTTGTAACCTGTCTTGATCCTTCAGGCGCTGTAAACACAGTGCAAATATGTTGGATAAAACCAACGTACCATTAAAGAACATTATCAGTCTCTGTTAAAGTAAGTTATCATTACTCCAGGCTTTTGAATTACATGGCAAATGGGAGCTTATAATTAACTGTTAAATCAGAATAACTAGTTTTCTATCAAATGCAACTGCTAACCTTGCATTTGTTATGCTCTCGTGTTAGATCTGTACTAAGTTCCCCCCCCTTGGCAAATCCTGTCACTGGCTGAAGAGCTAGCCAAAATAATGTTAGAACTTTTTGTGAAGATACTCGTTTGTGTAATATCTCCTGCTCTGCAGCATACTCATGTTGACTTCCGTAGGCCTATTGGGACCATTAAAGGGAGGAGGCGGAGGAACAAGCTCTGTGGAAGAGTAATCCAGTTTGCTGGCTCTGGGTAGTCGTGGCTGGGGTTGTTTTGCTGGGAGAGCGGGGCCCTGGTTCGCAATCACACCTCTTCTTTGCCTTTTCCCCCACTCCTTTGCCTTAGAAATCAAGAAAACTTTCTCCTAATTAAATATTAAAAATGCTTAACTTTGCCTTTGTTAATCTGAACTCACAAAAATAGTTTACAGACTATTTAGTATCCTTGATACCCTATTCTGAGTAGTACTTAGTCCCATGTATACCACTTAATAGGTCCATTAGAGACGTACAAACCACGCTGTGTATTGTAGTTGCTGTTCACAACGTACTGGGAATCAGGAGATCGGTCAGTGAAATGTCCCTGAAAAAATGTCTTTTGGGTGCCATTCTCCAAAGGGGGCTGGATGTATGCTTCCCCACTGAGGTAGTGTTGGCTGTGTGTGGTTTCAAGTTAACCATAAATGTGATACACAGATGTTTTTCTCCACTGGAAAAAAAAAAAAATTGCAATAATTTACTTTATTCCGTATAGATTAAGATTTTCAAAGATGTTGACTGAGGATGGTAGAAGTATAGATGCAAAGTATTTATGACAGTCTTTGAGTATGTCAGGAAAGGAGGTAAAAAGAAAATTCTAAGTGGTTTGTTTGGGTTTTTTTGCTTTCCTATAGCTGAAAAAACCTCAAATTTAATTTACAGCAAGAAGTGATGAAGGTCATTAAGGCCTTTGCCTAGATAAAATAATAAAACAATTCAAATACTGAGTTTGAAAATGCATACTCCGCGTATGCATTAACAACTTTTTCATAAGGATTTATAACAATATTGTTAGCATGCATGGGATTATATGCTGATTTTACAGCATGTTACTTTCTAAATATGTAAACTCCAAAAGGAGCCATTACCATCTCTCGTGTCAGGGTGGCTCTGGATTAATAGTCGTGGGACATCTTTAAACTGTAACTTCCAATTCCTGCTGTTGCATTTCAGGGTTGAAAGCACAGGTGTAAGGACTGAACCCGGTGATCCTCGCAGTTTGCTTTTTAGTTAAGATCAAAACAGTTCTTTAAAAACTTTATTTTTTGCAATTCTAATTGCATCATCTCAAGTGCTGCTGTGCTCCTCACCTAGATGGGATGCATGCCTGCCCCACGCTCTGATGTGTGAGTGTTTTGAGGAATGTATTACTGAGAATAAGGAAAAAAAAATAATAATTGTGTAAAGTGTATTACAAGCAGCTGATTTTTCAATAGATGTGTGTTTACAGTAATCTTAAAATAGTCCATAGACAAGTAACTTAGCAGTCCTTTAAGCAAGTACTTCAAATAAGTATCATAAATAAATCTTACACTAAAAGGGATTTTGAGGCGGAGTTCCCAGATGGGGAATCCTTACCTGAGACCGCTGGGACTACTGCCGTTTTCTCCCATTCACTATTTTTATTTCTGGCTGGGAATTGATTGTCAATGTAACGAAGGCAGTCTTTGCAAAAGAGATATGTAGAACATAAGCGCAGTAAAATTAAATGTTGTGTTGTAGTGTTCAGTGAGACAAAAGCAGGTGCTGCAATCCATATAGGTTTCAGTGTAGATGGTGTTTAGCATCCTTGATGCCTGCAGGTGACACTGGGTGTTGGCATTCTGTAGGTTTTTGCAGCTCTTGGGCTGTGTGGATGGGGCAGACTGTGGTTAATGGGTGTCACCAGTAAATTAATATTAGTGCTGATGCCAACATCCAAATAAAGGTGAGCGATTTTGGTTTACCGCATTCTCAAAAGAAGTAGAGAATTTTTTTTGCTTTTTCCAGTTGATTTATGTAACAGATAAATTAAGTGACATTCTTGCTTTGTGCACTTACACAGTTTAGTAATGACAAACGTTAGAGCCGGTACTTTTGGGTGATCTAAATAGGAGGTAAATTTTGGTCAAACATTAAGATGTGATTGTGTTTAAGGTATAGCTCTGGGGTTTCGGTGAGTCATTGTCATGAGTAGGAGGGTAATGCAGGCTCTTTCAATCTAGGTTTGTGTGTGTGTATTCGCCGCATCCACCCTTTGGATGGGTGCATATTGTGGGGCTGGGAGGCAGAAGGGGCAGAGGAAGAAAGGTAAAGACCCTGTAACAGTCCTTTGGAAAATCCCATTTTATCGGAACGTGAAAACTTTTTGCCAGTGTTGGGTATTACGGTGTGTTTATCGGAAATAATCAAAGGTTATAAGTATGTTTATGTCCACAATGCATACCTGATGTGTTTTGTAGTCGGTTGAGTTATAAGATGCTGAACCACGTGTGCTCTGGATACGGTGGTGGAATAAATTTCTCATACGTGTGGGACTGTGACCGTTAAAACAATCATTACTGAAACCATATACCTTATTTCCTGTAACTAATAGCAGCTCTCTACCTATGGAATATATTAACAATTATCCCTTTGGTTTTGGATTGTTGCTCAACTATTTTGTTGGAAAGATATTTAAACACGATCTGTAATTTATGTTGTCTGAATACGTCAATGAACGGAGCTAGTTACAGCTTTCTGATGCGAGCTGTGCTGATGTTTGTGAAACCACACTTCTGTTTATAAGACAGAGTGAATGTATGTTCTTTAATAAATTATGGAAAATGATGAGTTTTCTCTACCTAGGTTGGTTAACAAAAATACTTTACTTGGTGTTCACCTAGAGTTTAAAAAGAAGGCATGGTTTCTGTGGCTAGTTGAACAGTTAATTCTTCCATGCCATTAAAGTAAGTATTTATTTATTACTCTGTATAGTACTCAGAATTTCTTTTAAAGGAAAACTATTGTGTCAAATAGCAGTGGCCCATTTAGGGACTCCATCACTTGCCGTTTTTCTGCAACGTGTTTACCCTGCGGTAGAGCTGAAGCAAAAGGCAGAACTCCTGGATGAATGTCACTGTGAGATGCTGGCTAATTACCTACCTACATTTCTCAGTGCTTCAATACACCCCTGTATTAGTCACGTTACTTTTGACACTGTTAGCACTTGGAAGGGTTTTCTTCTTTCAGATAATTTCTTATTAATGTATATGCTGAAGAAGGTGCTGCTACATACGGTGTAGGCAGAATAACAGATTTTCAAAGCAAAGGGTGCTGCAGCCCCGCGGATGAGGTTGAGCTGTTTGAGGAACACCCAGGATTGCTGGCTCCAGAGAGGAAGCCCTGTAATGAGAAAGGGGAAGCAGTTCTGTTTTTCTAGTATTTGTTGTTTTCTTTGAAATGGGGAAAAGAATACCTGGAGTGATTTATATTTAATTGAGGATTGCATTCCATCAGATACGGTGAACGTTCTCAGGCCGTTTATCAGCTGTGTCTTTTCGAGATCTCTGAGGAGTATATGGTACATATTTACCTTAAGTTGGCTAGGTCAAGGGAAATAAAGCAAAAATAATAGATGTTATTTTTGTATGTGAACAAAACTGGAAGTCATGTGGGTGAGATATGAGGTAGATGACTGTGTCCTACCTCCTCTGTGCCTTTTGAATCCAAGACATTATTAGTGTATATGTATAATTTCCTTTGCATTATCAGTATATCTTTTTAAAACAGAAGACTTTTCATTGCTCTAGCTTAGGCAACCCCTGAAGTCGATGTGACATACATTGCGTTGCCATTATTCTTTAGTAGTTTCATATTTAGGTAGCATCTTGTAAAAAACCAAAAGAACAAAGCATGCCATATACTGCTCCTTATATAACATTTTTTCTAAATTGAACTTGATGTGTATGTATTGCTGGTAATGTATAGAGATCATACGACACGAGTCCTAAAAACGCTAGAGAGGATTTTAGTGAGCAGTACCTACATTTTTGGGGGGAGCGAGAGTAATGTAAGAAAGCTTTTGAGCTTCAGATTGTCTCTGAAAAATGTGTCATTGCTGATTTTCACCTTCGTGTGCTGCTGCCATGGGGTCTACAAGTGTTGTGAAGAATTGCATAGCGAGAGCCATCTAACACCCACTCTCCAACGCATCCACAATTTCGATGCAGTTTCCTGATGCAAATAGCCAAAGGGAGTTTATTGTATGCCAATATTTGTGTAGTATTTGCATAACGCGTTTTTATTAATAGATCTAAAGGTAGGATAAATGCAGAATAACCTAAATGTCAGGCTCTCTAAGCAAGAAGGAAACCTGAGAACTGAAAAAGTGTTTTACCGTCAGCATGTACAGTCATTCTCTGTCCCCATAAGGGACGACGTACATACAGTGAGAACTGTTGCAAAATAAAAGCAAAGAGCACATTGTCGATTCAGCTAAACCAAGTGATAAAAACTGGTTTCAGAACTAGTCTGATGAAGTGCAATTGGATCAGATATTTCATGAACGGATTACTTTATTACTGATACCGCTAATGATTTGTAAATTAACTGCAACTCATTCTCCCTGAGTGACTGACTTGGTGGCATTTACTAACTTTTCACGTACCCCTTTTTTTTTAGGGGCTGAATTTGCAAAACACTTCCCTCTAGTCCTTTGAGTTAAATTTTTGGCGACATTTGATGACAAGCGTAGCATGATTAATTACAAATTGTTCTTTAGGTGAATAGTGCATATTCTAAAACACAGCTTGTGTTTTTATAGCAGTTATTACCCTGCAGGCTCCAAAAGGGCTTTGGAGTAGAGAGCATGATTTCGGTTACATCATTGTAAATTCAGAAAACGTCAGTGATCTCAAAAGTGTGATTTTTGAAATTAGGTCAGTGGAAAAGAAATCGGAATCTGCTTTGCTACCTGAAAAGAAGCAAGCTCCAAAATGGAGTGAAGTCTCTGCTTCCAGAAGGCTATCATTTTTCTTTTGAAAGGAACATATTTGTCCCCCAAAATAATTTACTTGAAACAGAATGGGGGATTGAATAATAGAGCAAATTATAACCTGAATCCGGGCTGGATTATGGCAGGAAATCCAGAGCATGGAATGCCTTTTTTCTTGCTGGATTGATCTGTAATGACCCGGCAGATCTACGCTGTAATTTCAGCTTGCGCCATGATGGGCCAACGGCTCAAAGCTATCTAGAGGCTTCTTACATTTTGTCTCCCAATTAAATTTATTCAGTGTTTGGATTTTTGTTGCTGGCTAGTTGATCTTTTGATGGCTGCAGTGCACTTGTAAGGTTTAGTTTGTTTGTTTTCTACCCTCTGATTGCAGAATACTGTTGGTTTTTTTTTTTAACCCAAACTTGAATTTTACTAAATTTCAAGGTTGAGATGATTGAGATTTTCTGGAGAGTGTGTAGTTCTCTGTTGAATTCTCACTTCTTGTCACCAGAGACTTTGAGAAGATAAGGATTACAGTCTGAAACCACTAGCAATTACAGGTCAGGAAATGGATGTACCGTCTTGCAATATACAGCATCAAACACGAAGCTGGAGCAAATAAGAGAGTCAGTCTTCCCTTGCGAGGGTGTGTTGAGAAGGAAACCATGAGGGAGGCAGTCATGGATGGTGAATACCTTTCAGGGTTTTGTTTTCAACTTTTGTATGTGATGGTTTTGCTTGAAGCATCCGAAGAGCAGCTTTTCAGTACCCCGAGTCTGTGACTCATGAAAGAGATGAGCAATAGTCACAGGGTTTTCATCTTTCCCTTCACTTTGGGCAGCACGTTTTGCATCCTGTTTGTGAGCAGCGCGGTGGCTTCTCATCTGAGCGCTTCCTTGAACCAAACAAAACACCCAACCCCAAATCCCCACCGTGGTTTACATCTCCTGTAGGGTCTGAGCGTGTTGCTCAGGTGGTGATCCCAGCTCCCGTGATGCAGGCGAGGGTCCTGGGGGGGATGCTCAGCCTGCATCTCCCCAGGCCGCTCTCTGCCTTTTAAGTCACCCAAATTACCCTTATTAGCAAGTATAGGGGCTGAAGTGTGTTTGAACTGTTCTTTAGTTTTATCTTGGAAAAGGGGGCAAACCTGCGTAAAAACGAATAAACTACTTCCTAACCTATGGAAGAATTGTATGGATTTAAGACTGAATGTGTAAAGTAAAGCTGCTTGTAAGTATCTGATTAAAAACAAAACAATAAATTCAAAATACAGGTTTTTTTAAAGTCCTGTACACTTTGATTCATTTAAAAATTACAAACAGTATCTTTTAATGGTTGAAACTAATAGGTGTGATAATTTTGTCATCATAATTGCTAAGTAGTTTTTTCTGAAGTAAACTCATTAATATGATATGAAGGATTAATTTCACGGGAAAAACGAAGACACTGTAATGCCTTGCAATATGTTTGCACTTTTTCCAATATAATTTTCTTAAATAAAAAAAAATTTCTAAAGTAAAATATTTCTCTATTGTCATTTTCAGAATCCATACAGTTCTGAAGTATTTGGAAAATGAGCGTTCTTCTCATTGAAGCCTTTTATGGTGGTTCCCACAAACAGCTGATGGATCTTCTCCAGGAAGAGCTACAGGACGACTGTGTCCTCTGTACGCTCCCTGCCAAGAAGTGGCATTGGAAAGCACGGACTGCTGCTCTTTATTTCATGCAAACAGTGCCAACAAGTACTAATTACAGGTAACCCAGGAATTGAATAATTTCTCAGCTCAAATTACAGAGAGGCCTTCAACCAGGTCCCTTGAGCTGAATCTTCGGTTATGTGCATGCAAGCATGTATGTGCAAGCAAATGGAGATTCGCAGTGGACAATACAAGTTGTTCTTACATTGACTTCTTGGGGTTTAACTGGGAAATTACTGCCATGTTTTAGAGTTTCCTAGACTATTTTGTCTTGCATCGGTAGTCCTTGAGAGCCTCTAAGAGTGGAAATATATGGATACCTGTTTGTGTATACGTGTATATGTACATCTTATTTTAAAATAATTACCAAGTGAATCCAGTAATACCGAAAGGTTTAAGCTGTGCTTCACAGATCAGGTTGAAAGATGGCACAGATGTGAATGCTGCAAGCTTCCTCACTTGCAGTATCACGATGTATCTGTTAGCAAGTCTAATTTATCAGTGTACTACTCAGCTGACCTGGAGGATTAAGGGAGCAGTTTTATCTTAAAGACGGTCCGGTTCTGTAATGTGCCAGCAACTGTGGATGTCAATTATGCATTTATGTAAGTGGCAAATTTCTATCAGCTAGAACCTGGACTGATAAAAGCAGACTATTTAGGTCAACAGATAGCTATCACGTAGCGAGAATCAGTCACTCCAGAACCAAGCTGTCTTTAAACCCAGCAGTTTTGCTTGGCCTACCTGATCAGTTGAGATGTGGTAAGATGATTGTCTCGAGCAGTGACATATCGAGTGGTGCGGTGCGTGCTCCACTCGGGGTGTGCAGCAGAGCATCACGGCGTGGGTACTAAATGAGCGCTCAGTTGACTTTGCACCTTCGTGGAGAGAGCCTGTTTGTGCACAGGGATGTTTGAGCACAAGCAGCTGCTTTTCAGCAACAGAATGAACTTCAGCAGGACTCTGAGCACACCTAAATGATGTGCTAACTAGTTACAGTTCAGAACTGGGTCTGGTATTTGTTACCAGGAGCAAGTAGACATAGTCGACTGGGGAAGCAATGTGATTCTTCAAGAATAGATCTTGTGCTATAGAAGGCTGCATTTGAACAGTGTTGCCCCAAACATGTCTAATCCGTTTTGGGATGCACACGATATAAATGTACGCACCTTTTCTGTGCCTGCTTCTGGCTTGCATTTAAAATAAGCTACCATCCCAAGCCAAATGTTATAATTAATTTCCCCCCATTTGTCTTGTGTGAGGCATTTAGCGTTGGTTTCCTATTGCTTTCCTTTTGCAACAATTTTGTTTTGGAGGAGTGTATATGACAAACTGTTATGTAAATTTGTCTTGTATCGCAACCACATCCTCCAACGCATCGCAATGTTATCTGTGTTCCTTCAAGGTCAGCAGCCCAAGCTGTCCAGCACTAACTGTATTAAACTAATCAGACATCACTCATAGACATACACTTCATTAGTTTAACTTACAGTTACATTGACCTAAGATAACTTAACTCCAATTTGTCAAGTAACCCGCATCTTGGGGGAAGGGGGAGGGAATGACGACTCCC
>JANZLQ010000001.1:49172099-49191828 GCA_026212715.1 Elanus axillaris | reverse complement strand
CCCCCCAACCCCACAAAAAACCAACAACCCAACAAAAAAATCCCTCAACCCAGCAGCTTGAAAACTCACTTGAAGTTAATAAACTTGCAATCTGTCATAGACTTATGTGCAAATATAACCTTTACTGACAGCAAATAAATCTGATATAACCAATCGAGCATCTTGGAGAGGAAAGCTTTTTCCTTGCTGTTGCTGTTAGGGTTTGATCAGACAGAATCAAATAGTCAAAGCTGACAAAGGTGCAATATTTAAAAAAGAGTATGTACCTTATTCTGGAAGGCAGGATAAAATTTTAGGAACAAGGGCTGATGTGGCTGCTGAGAGGAAAACTGATTAGAGGTACCTTCTACTTTACTTGCACATTTTTAGTTTTGTTTTGTAACTGAATGTTTCAAGTATTTTGTTAAGTTGAAAGTATAAGTGCACCAGACTACAACCTAATGAGGCTGACTACTCTCTCCTATTAGAAAAAGCATTGATTAAAATTAACATTGATTCTTCTGTGTCTAGCTTGCTAGTAACTACTAAAGATCTGCTTCCCACATAGTAGTTTAAGACAAAATTCTCACTGCAAACTGGCAGGAGTGTGTGTTTTGAATTACACATTTACATATTTCAACCTTCTTGTGAGGTCATGGGAAATATCAAATTTGCATTATTTATAATATTGACATTATTTGTAGAATAAAAATTTTCCTTTACAAGTGATTTTCATAACTGTGACACTTCATAAATACCTTGTTTCTATTTGCGCGTTTAATAATACAGAAAGGTCACAAATATTTCGAGTGCAAACACTTTTGGAGACAGATCTGCATTACTAAATTTTTCTTTTCAAACTGTATTTTAAGATGCTGTTATGTATGAGAAAAAATACTGACGCTAAGAAGTCTGATACTGCTATACATCTATACAGTAGCAGTATATATATATACTTTAAAAGATCTATACTTTTATACATACAGGCTGATTATGGGAAGGAAGCAGGTTTGTTAGTTTTCAAGTGCTGTTCAGTGAGGTAAGGAACAGCCTTAAAAAGTGCTTTTGAAGCAGAGTATACGGTGCAGAATCATAGATGTTAAATTCAGATACTCTGCAGCGACCAAAGAGTTTATGATGAACTTGCAAATACTTTTACTGGAGAACAGACATGTACTCCCTTGAGCAAGAATTAAAGCTGAATTGGTAGCAAGCGGTACGTCTAACGTTACTTTTGTGAACCATGCGGCCGATACCTTGGTGTGCAGTAAAATGATGTTCCAGTGCAAAACCAAGGAGATCTACCCAAAACTGTCACAGGGAGAAGATGTCCTCGCCCTTCAAAGGGATCACGTGTAGCTATTATGGAAGGTATCGGACACTTAGTATTTGAGCTGCAACACCGCATAGATTTATATTAGTTCCCTGATGCAAAGGCTGTGCTGTGTTTCTCTAGAAAAAAAGGTTGCTTTTCTGTTTTCATGGCTTCATTGTGCAGTGTGTCGTTAAACCAGCTCATGTCTTCATTCACCTCCTTGAAGGAGGGCAGAAGCCTTAATGAATGGGGAAGATCAGGCACACAGAGCAAGTCCCTCCAACTTAGAAGGCCGTAATGAGAGTTCTTGAAGGTGGCTTCCTTGGCCACTACACTTGAAATGGTCTAATATTTTGATGTACAGCAGCCATAGAACTGAGCATTTTAAGAGCTTTCTTAATTGCTATACAGAGGCTCACATGATTTTCCCTTAACTGGAAAGAAGGTGTCTGTTTGGATGTTGCATTACTAGGAGGAGTTTCATCCTTGTGGGGGCCATTTCCAAATCACAGCATTTGAAATGTACTGAAAAAGAGCAGAATTACTGTCTGCTTTCTCTAGACAAGTTTTTCAACAATTATAGAGTTTTGTTAGCAGTTGTTGGAATATTATCATCTTCATTCTGTAAATGAGGAAGGTCCAGCAGAGAGATGTGACCTCCTCATGCTGCTGGCAGTCTGCAGAGCTGCTGCGTTGTCTGCTTTGTCTCCCAACTTGCTTCAGACAGCTTAAACTCTTTGATAAATGTAGGTGTCTGGTCTTGTCTAAGGTTGTTTTCTATAGCACACAGTGACTCTTCAGTAATTCTAGAAAGCATGTAACAAAAAATCTTTTTAGCCTTTTTTTCTTCTTAATTCAAGGAAAGTTCTCAAATTTGAAAATACTGTTGCACACTTTAATGGAAAAAAAAAAAAGTTGCTTTTCTTTTTTCTGTAATTTGATTCTTTATTGCCACGAACAATCTTTCACATTTCAAATAATAACCAGTTGATATGACATACTAGATGAAAGCATTTTATATTTTAGGGACTATCCTCTACAGGAAGTAATTCAAACCCCCAAAAGTTAGTAGTATAAGACTTAGATCTGCAAAACAGAGAGACTAAATGCAGTGTAGCTTCCAGTTTGTTTTAATAGCACTGCTAGATTATTTTAAATATATATATATATATAAAAATATTATGTGTAACATTCAGTATTGCCCCCCAGGTAGCTGTTCATATGAATAAAGATTTTATTTGTAACAGACTCTAGCCCTGAAATACCCCGAGGGTAAATGTTAGCATATATATACCCCTTGATATTTGACAACTATATTTTAAAGACAAACTGTATGCTTTTTACATTTTACAAAAGAGAAAACAAATCATTGTTTTCAATTAATAGAGCTCTGGGCCAAAAAACCCCCACAAAACAAACAAAACTGGGAGGTGTGGTGTTCAGGAATGTATAGCATATTCCAACAGTATATAATTGAGATGTGGGTTTTGTTGGTTTTTGGGTTGTTTTTTTTTTTAAATAACCTGTTAAAACTACTAGATTTAAAATTGTTTCAGATCTGATGCTTTCATTTGGTTCTGTAAGGGGAAAATGCATTATTATAGAGTGAATTCTTTACCAAGTGATGGACTGGTGTCGCCTGAATGTCTCCTTAAAAATGGTGTTCCTGTAAATTTTTATTCCAGTGAGTAGTTCAGTCTCTCTGAAAACATAACACAGCTTGCATGTGTGAGCTTTGGTAAGCTAGAGTGCTTACTGTTTTCTAGATATTTTCTTTTAAAAAAAATATCTGCAAGTAATATGTCCTGGGGAAGATGTTTGAAGATGTGAACTGAAGCAAGGCAGGGCGAATTTCAGCCATTTCATTAAAGCTGAATACATAGATGTCCATTTGTGCTGGGAACATTTCTGTCTTTTTACATTGTTATGTCAAATGCTGGAAGTGCAGCTTTATATAATCTTTGTAGGAAGTGGAATTATTTTCCCTGCATTCGAGGCCTTCCCAGCATTTGGCCCTAATAACACTCAGGTAAGAAATAAATAAACCATATGTGTGAGTAGTACATTAGTTAAACAAAAGATGACCATCTACCTGCAATTTAAAAAAAAAAGTTTACCTGATACTGTTGGGGGGGGTGTGTGTGTCATATTTTGTGCTGTTTGCTTCTGTATATAGGTGAATAAAACTTGCATCTCATTAATGGAATCGACTACTAAGAATGTGTATTTTGTGGTCTTACTGCTCAACTGCATTACATTGGAAGATGGGATGTGGTTCACCTTCTTGGAATTGCTGAACAATTTTCTGCCCAGAGTTTTTCTCAGTTTCATACCATTTCTTTGTTGTTCCGTGTAAAGTTAAGAAGTGTTTGTGCGTTTTAGCTGCAGTTTTAGGTCAGGTGCAGTGGACTGTGCTCCTAGAGAATAGGCTGGTGAGTTGTGCTTTGTGCTTTAATTGGTTGATATAAAGGCATGAAGAATTAAGGTGACTAAAGATAATAGCCAGCGCTCCCTGAAGACGGGGTTCAGATCTCATCTTCGATTAAAAACAACACGTAGGCGTACCTTACTCATTTCTATAGCCTCACCGACGGATCCAAATAACGACATTCTTGCCTCGCTGTAGAGATGCCCAAAGGAGGGTACAGGACACGCTGCTTCATCCCGTACTCCTCTTTCATGCTCCCCAGCTGAGTGAAGGGTCGTTACTTCTTTAATTTCATTAGTGCTGAACTTGCTTGCATATTTTTTTTTTCTTTTTAACAAATCAGTGACGCTCACCAAGGTTCGTTCGCATGGGCTCGTGCAAACGCGTACACGTTCGTCCTTCCCACGCTTCGGAGTAGCTGGTGTGGATCAAGCTTCGCACCGGGGGCCAGATGGCTGTCCTAGCGCCGTGTCGAGCCTAACCCAATAAACCCCACCGAGATACGAGACACAGGCACCATGTACTGACTGAAACAACTTTGTGACTTCTGACCAGAGCTGGCTGGTGTCCAGCCAGCTTAAAGTGTAAGCAAAGAGAATATACGTCCATATGGAACAGCATGAAGCTCCACCACTTATCACAGATGATGCCCTCCACTTCCATAGCCCCGGATAATAGAGGGTGCCCCAGCCTGGATAACGGGTGTGAAACTCCCACTGAGGAAGGAAAAACTTGGAGGCCATCTGATGCTGGAAGTACATAACATGGGATCGTACGCATAGAGCTGGGTTTTGGGTGATTTAGGTTAATATTGCCCAAAATCTGTTCTGAAAACTTCTTTGGAAAATCTTATTGTTCAAAGTGAACAAACTTCTAAAGAAGAGCATATAATTGAATGTATTTGAGAATTATTTTTATCAGAACACTAATATAAAGCAGTGCTTTGATAAAGTTAACGAAAGGAAAGTGTTTAAATTCTATAACTGATCTGTTTTTTTTAATCTGGAAGATACAGTAAATAAAGGCAAAAAATCAAGTAATCTGGTAAAAAAAATTAATCCCGTAAAAATTAGGTAATCCAGTAAAAAAATGAAGTAAGGTCTAAGGGCAAAATCGCTTCCTATTGAGGATAACAGCACTGCTGTGGTTTCTCTGCTCACAATTAGACTGCTAAAATTCCCTTTTCAGTAGGATGGAGAGAGGCTCCCTGAAAGTTTCCATGAAGCCGCTGAAGGAGGTGGGATCTCCTTTGTCGGGCAGATTAATTACCTTGCTGCCGTGGTGCGGAGGGGTCAGAAACAATGTTCTGGCACAAAGTCCTTGTACAGTATGGCGATTTAAGAGCAATTTTTTTCTTTTTATTCTTAGGTCTGGCTGTGTAAAAACTTGGGGGGGGGGGGAGGAATCCAATAACAACAACAAAAAAATATTTTAAGAAACAGGATAAATAATTTCCTGAGTAAACTACCTGAAATTTATTCAGGCAGACAGCAATGTGATCTTAAACATTTACTTTGCATTAATCAACTTTGCCTCAGATAAAATGCTGGCAGATGGTAGCTATTCATTTTAAAAGTGACAGGTTTTCTTTACGTTCTTGTGTGGAAACCCCCAGATGCACTCTTCCCTCCAAAAACTTTTAGTTGCTTAATTTGTCCAACATGCTTTTTTGTTTTTTTGTTTTTAAATACAGTCCCGTTATTAGGCAGTTTCACAATTTGGATAGTTAAAAGAGGTTTTAGATTAATTTAAATGTAGGCTCCTTCCTTTGAAATCAGTGGAAGTATATATATGATCTCAAATTTGGCAGAAATAAGATGGGAATGATGAACACGATGCAAGGAGAGGTGCAGGACGGGGAAGGACGCTGGTTGGGGCTGCTGGGTGATCTGTAGAAAGTGCTAATGTGAAATGGCAGTTGTCCGTTTGATGTGTAAAAGATTTGCTGAAATTCCAGAAAAATATTCTGATGAGACAAGGAAAGAACAGTCTGGTTTTTCAGACCCTGGCATGTGTTTTCCTTTATGTTCTCAAATGCCGGGTGAAATCCTTATTTTTCTTTCTAAAATGAGTTTTATGAATCACCTGGAGAATTGATATTTACATTTCTGGCAGTAAAACGTAATGAAATTGTGCATTATGATTCAGTATTTCTACACTTAGGATTTTAATGAGTATTTTATCTGTCCTTTTAAATGGTTGCTGTGTATATATTTTATTTCTAGATTAGTTATGGATTACATTACATTTCTATTTTCAAATAACACAACATACACAGTACTATTTTATAAAGAATATGATACTTCCTACAATTCATTGTCATTCTAGTCCACAATACTCATTTGAGCTTCCAAAGGGAAAGAAACAAAGCTTTTGGTATGCATCTAATAAAGAAAAAAAAAATCGTGATTTTTGTTTTTTATTTTTTTTCTGTGCTGCTTTTTTCCTAATCTCAAATTATTATTATTTTTTTTTTCACCAAAAAAGTAAATAGTACAAATTTTGTCAGATACTTGGTTTGCACATGATTTGGATTTATAGCTTTGTATTCCGGTGTCATAACTAAATAACTTCGTTAATAACTACTCACAGCTTGGCTGGATTTTGTGAATTTATATATAATGAAAAGAGATTTTGCTATGCAGACTGTTTCTAGAAAAACTGTTTTGGAAGAAGACCTACCTTAACACTTTATTTATTTTATTTTTTGGTGGTGTTGTTTTGGTTTTGGTTTTTTTTGTTTGTTTTGCAAGCATTAACCTGACCCAAATACCTTGAAGTTTGAAAGCCTTGGTTCAGGTAGCTGGGGACATCTCAGCTGCCAGTCTACAGGAGACCAAGAATTTGGTACCTGAGATCTCAGTACCCTGCTGAGCTGGTTTTGCTTCTGCTCACGCCGTAGCCGCTCACCTGGTCTTTGGTGACTTCAACTGCCGTGACCACTGGGTAGGGGCTTTCTCCGACAAGCTCGGGTGGTACAGGCTGGACGTTCAAGCAGTTAATTTCTAAAGATGCTTTTTTCACACCAGCTGTGGGCTGTTGGCATCTGCTGGGGGTGTTCATGAGTTTCAGCGTGGGTTTTGAAGGCACCCCACCAGGGCCACGGTCACTCTAGCAAATGTGCGATGAGGTGTTTTTTGGTTCTGTCTCCTTGATTCCTCTGGGATTGCAACTGTCTACAGATCTATAACGTGCACGTGATTGCATAGGCAGGTGAAACCTCTTAACAAGTAATGCGACTTGATAGGGTCGTGGAGAGGTGGTAGGGTGGTGCTCCTGGTCCAACGTCCACGGAGAGCGTTATTTCAGGGGTTTTTACTTCAGACTAGGTGTAGCCTGGTTCCCAAGGAAGGAATGTCCACAAGGCAAGACTGGAGTCCATTAAATGCTCTCCGGGAGCATCACCTCCTGGTGTAGTTTCATCTGACGGGATCTAGTTCGTAATCTTGGAGACCGCGCTGGTGAGAGCTGAGGCACGCTGCGTGAGGGTGGTTGTGGGATGGGTGGTTGCTTCACAAATGATCTTCTGTACCAAATTGAAATGCTAATCTAAATTGGGCCATAAAATACTCGATTTTGTGGATTATGATGTCGTTTTTTCACTAAATACGCAACATATAGCTAGGCTGTAGTCTGATTACAATCTATATGCCAAACTATGGTACGATGGAATGTGTTTAATTTAAGAGGGACTGCTGACTCCCCCAAATCACAGTTTGATCAATTTATTTCCTCCTCCTCTTCCGCCTTATACTACTCAGCCCAAGAATCTTGGAAATGATACCTGATACTGGTATGCTTTGAATCATTACGATGATTCACTTACCCTCCCTTCAAAAAAAATATTGAGAATCTATGTAAATTATGTCTAGTCATTTGAGTATCTTTGACAAATACAAAGCAACCAAAAGGCTTTTCTTTGTTCATCATGGCATAATGAAGATTTTTGCAATCTCCTTATTCCCTTGGACAGTATTTTCCCTTTCTTGCCTTTGTCCTTTGTCCCTGTCTTTTCCTCCCTTCCTCCTGCATGTATACTCTGATGGTCCAGTGGACACAATCATTTTAAAGAATGCTTTCCATTTCAGAGCACCTTTTTTTTTGTTGTTGTTGTTTATGACCTCACCTACTTGTTCATCATTTTTTGTTTTAGCTCTCTTAATTTCCATCTTACTTGTTGCACGCTGGAGCTTATTTTTCTGTCTAATAGCAGCTTGAAGGAAGAAGGAAGGAAAAAGCCGTGGACACAATATGTGATTTTCTTTTTGTAGAAGAATTCCTTGAATTTATATCTGTTAACAGTATTGTTTTGAATAATTACTATGAGGAAAGATGTATCTAGAGCAGGCCTAATGTTTCTGTCACAGCAGTTTTACCTGATGTAACTACTTAAGATGTTTAAACAAATGATTTATCGAATGGCTTTTAAAAAAAGTGTAATTATTATTTACATAGTAATATATATTTTCATAGAAATAAAAAAAATATTTCAACTTTAATTTTTGTTGTACTTTTGTGGTATTCCTGCTATGAGTTTTGTTAACTTGTGTTTTCTTTAAGAGTGATGATATTTTTTTTTTTTACATAACGTATTTTGCATATAATGGAGATGTTTGTTGATTTGGAATATGGAAGAATCTTCATGGAATTACGTATTATGTAATAACATGAAATTTTTGAATGCATATAATACTATGTATATTATATACAGAAGAATTAAATAAATTGAAAAGGGGTAATTTGAGAACATCTGCAATTTTTTATTTATGTAAGAGAATATCCCATTTTTAATTAAGGATGGAATTTAAGAATGATAAATGGGACCATTACCTAGTAGCAGTTAGTTTGCAGGCATTTTTTTCCTACTGTTCTGCAGATTGCTGCAGGTTTGACAGTGCCTTTGGCTTTTGTGAGCAAAATGCATTTCCTGCTCATGACAGAATAGTTGTAACTCACTAAACATGGAACAGTTATCATGCATAGCGACATCTCCATGTTTAAACCCTGAGGAGTGGAATTATTTTAAACCATGCATATGCAGAAATTTCCTGCTAATCAATTTTATTAAAAACAACAGTTAAAAAATTTTATATGCCAAATGAATTTGGAGAAATAGTGCTAAAGACACTAAAACTATGCAAGAAGAGGAGATGAATTTCGGGGGAAATTGTAACAAAGGATTTAGATTTATTTTTTTTTTAAGAGTGAAATAATTCCTAAATTAACTTAGAAGGAGCACTTCTCTTTCCATAGCTATACTGTGATAAATTGTAGATGGGCCAAAATTAGATGTCATTTCTGAAGGAAGTACTGACGTACTCTACATCGTACTGTTTACGGTGCCACACAGAGCTTCTGTCTGCCTTGTATCCATCGACAAAAAAAGGAATGTGTGCTTTAGACCTGTTTTCCTTCAAGGGTGTCCAGTTCATCTTGACACAGGCTGAGACTCGTGTTGGATGTTAATAGGTGGATGGAGGAGGGTGAAAGTTTTGATTAGATAGATTGCGGCGGTTCTCTGTGATCAGCCTGTTTTGTCATATTGTGTCATCTTTGGCAAGTTTTGGAAGTTTTTTGGTCTTCAGTAGTAGATTGACCTTTTCCTTGTTTGTTCCTTTTTTTTTACTTGAGGCCTTAAATTACTTGTTTATGCTATCCTCATCCTCAAGTTGGTTCAGAGTTATTGTTACATCCACAAGTCTTAGTTGTGTGGTATCAAAGTGGGAAGAAAAAGAAGTTGAGTAGGTGCTTGGCGAGTAACTTGAGTTAGCTCAGCATCGCCAGCAGATGTTACGCATCTCTTGGCATTTGTGACTCTCAGTTACCCCAGGAGCAAATAGTGACTTCATACCTGCCCTTGTATCATACAGGTCATGCCTGCTGAACCTGCTGGTTTTGCCTTTTTCTTTTTTCTCCATTACTTTCGCAAAACTTCAGGACCCTGATTAGGAAAGAAGTTCGGTTGTCCCGGGTCAACTGACTATTGTGTTTGCTGATCGCTTTAGACGATGTCTTCGAGGTATCAGTCCAGAGACCTATACGGAAGAGGACTTGGTTGCAGAGTCCTCATAGGTAGCTACTCTAGACTGTTGCGTTACCATCTCCTCAAGGCTGTACAGGTGGAGTCTGGTTTGCAGTAGGGCTTAACTCTTGTGAGGTTTAATGCCAGCCTAGCAAAGGATCTTGTGACCCCAAGCTAGGTTGGAATCAGCCTTCAGTGGTTTCTGTGGCTGTTGAAACATTCAGGTCTGAAGTGCTTTAAAGAGATGTCAGGTCTTGCCAAGAAGATGGAAGCTCTCTAGGCAAAGGTTGTAGGGAGGAATTTCAGAAAAGAATAGTTTCCAGAAAAGACTGGAAAACCAGAGGTTAATGTAATTATTCAAAATTGCACCATGAGTTAGAAATGCCAAAACCTATGTTTTCTTCCATTTTTTCTTTAACATGGAGCAGACAACCTAGAGAATGGTCTTGCCTTGAATTAATACTCATTCTGGTATAAACAGACTGAAAAACACTTGTATGTGCTTTTGCATATCAATACAGAAAAAAACGATCTAGATTTTAGTGTGCCATGCTGTGTTATAATGAGTGGAGTCTACATTCAGTATTTAAAAAGTAAGCATCTATACTTTTAAAATACTAGTTTCCAATGTTAACAGTTGTATGGAAGGTCATTGACATTGTGGCTTGCGTGGGGTCTCTGGGGTTCAGGCATGTCTGAAGACAATATTTATGATGTCTCTGTAGCTCCCGTCATTAGCAGGCATTTTTCAAGGGACTGTTCTTAGATTATATTTTGCACATGGCTCTTAAGTTTTCCTAGATACTGACTGGAAAAAAGTGACGGATATAATAGTTTTCCTGTGCCTTCAAGAGATCCATTGGTGGGTGATGAGACCAATGTGTTCAGAGCATGGATGGAACAAGTGGGGTGAATGAATTGGTGGCAGGGAGGGAGTCTGAGATACTTGTGTGCTTCCTGCATTTTTAAGCAGTATAAAGAACATTTCAGCTGTTGAGATGAAGCTCGGCAGCTGCTCTGCAAACCCCTAATAAAACAGAGGGCTGAATTTTCTTTATCTCGAGCATCTGCCTCTGACCACAGATGTTGCCGGGGCTCTGCATTTCTCTTAACCAGTAGTCTTTGAATTACATGGTTGATATGTAGTAATAATGAGAATGTTTTTTATTGGATAAGATAAGATTCAGAGATAATATTGTTACATATTAATTGCTAGGTACACACTGAGACTTTGAGTCATGAAGAGGAAGGTACAAAAGCTGTGCACGTGAAGCAAATGCTTCGCAGAGGAGGAAAACGGCTACGCAGCCCCGCTCTGGGTTGTTACAGCATCACTGTGCTATTTGCCTTCCCATTATCTCTTTAGCTCACTTTTCCAAGTGTATTTTGGTCCATACATATGTTAGTTTAGTTTTGGTTTGTTTGGGGGGTTTTCGGGTTTTTTTTGCCTTCAACACATGCTGTGGAATTTAAATCTGTAACTTCATTAACTCTTGTGTGTAATATCTTTAATTTTGTCTTCAAAATATGGAGGGGTTTGTAGTGTGAGCAGTGGTATATTTAAGGTAGAATATTCTGTGTTTTTGCAGATTGCCGGTATTACATGCCAGAGCAGCCTTCTGACCACGAAGCCCAACTATGCTTGTTCTATTAGCTGTACTTCAGAAGTATTTGTTTAGTTTTTTCCTCAGATGGATAACCAATATGGAACATTCTGTCCACAGAAGTCTTATTAAAGAGGTTAGAGCATCCTGCTAATTAGGAAAAACTAATTAGGCAGATTGTTGCGCCTGTAACCAGAATTTTATATTTTAATGGATTTTGAAACGCGGCATACTCACTTTTCCTATTGTAAAATACACTTTTCTTTTAAATGTCTGGAAATAGCCACTTTGAGGAGATTATGCACTCAGAATAAGAAAGCAGTTATATTTTAATTTTTGCATTTGTTAAATAAACTGTAGAAGGATATATGCTATAAAATTGGTGAAGTCATTAATTCATACCAGCTTCTTATTGTGGCAGTCAAAATTGTTTTGCTACCTTCCTGTTGGTAGATTTAAAGTTTTTTAACTGCCCCAAAGAGGAGTTGGATTAAGTTCATACGAAGAAACAACATAGTTTGTGGTGGCGTTAAAATTAGGCTTAGACGGTGCACAAATCTCACAAATTACTTTGGCTACTTCAAGCTAAAATTCAGTGACCCCTGTTTCACTGAGCCTTGGGAAGTTTATTGCGTTTTAAAGCCGGATCAAACCCATTTGTGAGCGCTCTTCCAGTGCTGTTATGGACTTTTTGTCTGGATGCTGAAAAATAAGCCCATCCTCAGTGGTGGGGTGACCTGGAAGCAAAAAACCCTTTGGGGTTGGTTGGATTTTCATGGTTCACATTTTAATTCCTGTTCGGTACAAATGACCAGTGCTGAGGTATTTCCTTGGTTTGCAAGGTACCACGTGGCAAACAAGGGATGTTTGTGGCTGGGGAGAGAAAGTCTGCTTTCAGATGCCCTTAAAATACATATGGATTTCTCCTTAACGTCTGCTTTTGAACAGTTTTTCAGTTATGCCCTGCTACGAACTTTAATTAGTCTTAACCTTTTTTCAGGCTTGTCATCCTGCATTTTGCAAAATGCTTTGGCTTGTGGCTAAGCCGTGTAGCCGTGGGCAGTGACCTGCAGTCTGTCGCAGGACTATCCTGTGAGATGAAATTCAAGATACAGATGTTGAAATTGGTGAGACGAGGTTGACGGCCATCTGGATGTCGGCCATCTGCTCCTTCCTGCGGAAGCGGGGAGCGATGCATTTGGGGGTCCCTGCACCTTCTCGTCACAACCTGAGTCAAGACGATTCAGAATTGCATCTTTGAAGCCTGGTTTGTGAATATTGGATTGCCAAGTGCTTGACACTTAGGGATATAAGGGGATAGAAAGGGAAAAACGGACAAATACTTCTAGACAAGTAAGATTGAGAAGTCAACTGTATAAAAGGACTTCAGTAAAGCAATAAAGGCTTAACATCCCGTAGCTCAGGTCTGGCACCGTGGAAGAAGAAACCACGCAGCAAAGGGAGAGGCAGCTTGCAATGCTGACTGATAGAAAACAGATAGTAATGTCCCATCAGGGCACGGGGCTTGCTAATTATTTTGCTAATGCATCAGTAAATAAGTCCAGGAATTACATAGAGTTCTTACCACGTGAAAGCATAACTATGAATACAGGGACTGGAGGATGGAGCAGTTAGGTCTGGTCCACTTAAAGGCAAACCTTCCTACTTCCAGTCCAAGGAGGCTGAAAAGACGACAAAAATATTGCAAGAGTTTTGGTTTTTTTTTTTGTGTCAGCCTCTACCACCGCCAGACCTTCTGTATTTGCTGGAGTGTCAGCTGTGGTTTTGGCGAGTCAGATTTGTGTACAGCATCGGTGATGACCTGTGGATTCACACCCTTCCACGCTCCTGCAGTTTAGTCTTCAGCCTGAAGTCTTGGGACTGTTATCAACCAGACGGGTCTAGGTAGTTAGCATGATGTCATGTCTCTTAAGCAGTTTATGGAACAGGGATGAAATTTCTGGCAATAAATATTTTAGATTGTTTTTGTTTGGCTTCCTAAGGAGAAGAATTTCCTTAGGTGAGAGGTTATTTTGCAAGCAACTCCGCTCTATAGCGATAGTTTCAGTAAATAGTTGTACTCTCCCTTCAGTGTCATAGATTGAAATTGCTACTCGCACTTAACAGCTTTACAGATTCTTGTTTAATTGCTGGTCATTCTTCTGAAGTGGATGACTCATTTAGCCTTCAGTGATCGGAGGTGTTCTGGCCCTCCTATAACTCTACACATACATATTTTTGCTCCGAAGAACCACAAGAAGGCTTATTTTCCCCTTGCACGTTTTGTTTCCTAGGGTAATATAGAGGAAATGGATCTGAGAGGGGGCATGAAATGAGAAAAGGCATGCTGTGAACAAATTTGCGTCGATCCAGATAGTTGTTGGTGCACACTTCAACTCTGCCCATTCAGTTCTCGCCTGGAAGGCCGTGCTTGGCTCTGTCTTAGGGCCCGTTCTTAATATTATTGCTGCCGTTATTAATACTATTATACCTTAATCATCTATTGGTCCGTGCTTCTATGTCGATATTTCCAATTAGGCAGAGGCTTAATTCTGACAGCAGGACAGCATTTCAGATGATACAGGTATCTTGTTTTGGTAATATTTGGTGTTTATTGAGAAATTGGTATGAAAACTTAGTATTTCTTCTTGATTGCTGGCATGGTCGCGGTGAAAAGTGACTTCTCTTCATTTTGCCCTGGCTCTAGCTTCACACCTTTTGAATTGAGCCATGCTGTGTCCTTGCTGCAGACTTGGGGAACCAGGGAAGGGGCTAGAGAGGGAAGGCAAAATTGCCCACTCGTCAGGATTTTGGCATTTGTCTTGTTAGCTGATTCCTTTTTAAGAGCTTTTGAAGTAATTTTCAGGTCCCATTTGCAGATGACTCCACCTTAGTTCATCTTGGCTCTCCACACCCCTTAAATTTCTGTGTTTTACAGTGTTCTGGCACGGTAAAATGTTAAAATTAACATTTACAACCGTTTCTGGTTTAACTTCCATCGGCTCTTCTTCGTGGCATTCTGGGCTGTGACATTGCCTGTGTCCTGGTAGAGGCCCACTGCAGAAATACAGGCTTTAAATTTACCAGCAGATAGGCAGTTCTTTATCAAGAGAGAGCACTTGGTCTTGTTGCGTTGAGATCTAAATAAATTTGCGTTGATCTCAATAAATGTGGATGTTTTGAACTTTGACTTTCTAATGCTTTACAGTTGGGTATTTTTTTCCCTGCTTTGTCAAGGAGGATGACTGTAGTAAGACCATGAGCTGATTACTCCCTGTATTAGATAATAATTTCTTAATGTGGGAGGGATATTAAGAAGAATAGATGTGAATACTTTTGGAAGTCTCTTTATGGAATAAGGCTTAAGCACTGCTGTAAATAGGATGCACATTCCCTTTCATACCAAGTCCGCTATAGCTTGGCTGTTCCAGGATGAATACGCCAACGCCCAGGACAAAAATCAAGGTGATCTTAGAAGACACTTGCAAAACATATGGGGACTCTGCCATCTTTTAAGATTTGTCATTATTCCTGTGAAGCGTTGTCACCCTTGGATTTTAGGTGGGCAACAGTTGGAGTTTGATGAAAGACTGGCCCTGGTTCTGCCTAGATACCTCTCTGTGAAGTACCTCTTTGCTTCCCCACGTCACGTGTTCATCGTACGATGCACCAGTGGCGAATAATTCTGAGTTTGACTTAAAATGTAGAAACCTGCCAGTGTTTGAATATCCACGCGCGGCAGCGAAGGGACCGTCGGGAAGATGAGCGGTGGCTCTGGAGGGTCGCGGGGTGTTCTGCTGCTGGAAAGCCAGCCCATCAATGGTCGACTAAATCGGGCTCTTCTTCGAAGAAGCCTGAATCATCGTGAGAGATAAAATACCGATTTTCAATGAAAATTCAGCTTATTTGATTGATGGTTTCTTTTTCTCCACCAATGACATTTAAAAAGAAACCATGGGGTTTTGGGGGGGACTGTTAAAGCTTCTTGAAGTCATTTCCACATGCCAAAATAGCTTTTTATTAATTAGAGTTTGCCTTGTAAGATAAGAACTTGTAAAAACATTTTTTTTGCTGTGTGTTTATTTTTTGTTTGGTTGGGTTTTTGTAAAAGCTTTTTCTGGATCAGGTAACTAAATGCAGGACAAGATGCCGCAAGTCTGGTTTGTATTTTATGGAGTGCTCTAAAGGCACGATAATCTAGACGATGGTTGAGAGAGGGATGGTAATAGTAGGAAGGACAGTAATAGTGACTTTATTTTAAATTTTTTTAGGTTGCTGAATTTTATTTTATTTGTGTAAGCTTTTTAAAACATTAACGTTTATCTGCAATAGTGTATTATCAACAGTTTTGTTGTTCTAATTTCAGTTGGTGGACTCTAGAATGGCTCTCCTGTCATTCCCAGGAGCTTTTCATAGAAACTTTTCCCCCCGCTTAAATATTTTTAAGATGCTTTCATTACGGAAGTCCTTGAAATTGAGATTTTCTTTTTTTTTTTTTTTTTCCTTTTCCCCTGTGATGCCGTATGAATGTGTTTTTGCCATAGTGGCACTTGCCCATTTTGGATCATTTTCTGCCTCTGAATATTATGTGATTTCTTGTTAAAGTGAATGACAAGATGATGTATGACACACTTGAGATGGTATTGAGCAGAGTCTAGTTGGAAAATTGCAGTGATAATTTTCTTTTTACATCTCAAACTTACATGCCATTGAGGGAAAAAAAAAAAGTGTAACAGGCAACTCAAGAAAAAGCATAAGGGGAAACCTTGAAAAATTACAGAGAAATTTCCATAACAGATACACTAGTAATGCTGGTTTAATAATGATTTCCTGTCATGAACTATTTTTATCATTTGCCTGCTCTCTGACGTGGCATTCTATTTAACATTTTTGAGAGCCATGTTTTAATCAGATTAAGCTCAAGGAAACCGATAGGTATCTGTTTGGCTCATGACTTGTGCTTCTGTTTCTGATTTAGTCACAAGGCTATTGTTGCTGGAATCTTTTAAAACCCATTTTGCTTCCACTTGCAGCCGGCGCGCGGCTCACGGTGTGCGAGCCCGGAGGTTGCGTGCCAGGGATTTTCATGATATACGCGCGGGGTGCATTATGGAATTATTTTGTAAATTAAAGATGACTGATACAAACGGTGTCTTTTCCTCATGTGATTAAATAGCTAAAAATAGCTATTTTTGGTTTCAAGCGTAGTAATGTTTCTTAGGAACAAACTCACCCAAAGCAGTAGGCTAGGAAAGGCTGATCGTGAATAATGCTGCATTCTGATCTACTTATGTAAACCAAAAATGCTTCATAAAACGGTGGATATTCTTGCATCGTTTTATAGTGTGCAACATTAGTAATGCTTCCCATACGAGAGATGTCATGAGAATAAAATATAAATACATATATTTTTAACTTTGATATTTTCACGTTGTTCAGTCATTTTATTAAATTAAAGACAGCAGAAAAGTTTGTAAGCAAAATTCTTAGTTAGGTTCTCCAATATTGTGCTCATCCTGCAAATTTAGGAAACGACAAAAAAAAAAGAGGTGCTGTATAACATTGGGGATTATTGGTTGTACTTGGACATTAGTGGACTTAGCATCTCATTTGGTGGTCTTGGCATCTTGGAGCATGGGGAAGGACCAGCAGCCTGCCTTTTAAAAAGCCCGGTCTATACATGCTTTCGTAATTTCCAGAGCAAAAAACACGTATTAAATTTCGGATGACCTCTTTTGTTTATTGCAAATACAGATTTTTGCCCCTACAGTAGAGACTGTATTCAACAGCTTGTATTAAGTCTTCCTTCAGCGTGTTATGTATTTGGTTGACGTGCTAGAAAACTGCGAGCCCAAGAATTAATAAAGGTTATTAGTTACTTTCCATAATAAAATTAGCTGACCTTTAAATAAGAGCATTATACAGGGGGATCTCTAAGTGGTAAAATGACAGAATGCATTTTTATTATGGTAGCCGTTTTGATTACTAAATCGTACAGTCACAATATAGAAAGTACGTGTCGTGATTAAATGTTGCTCTTGAGTGTGTGTTTGCAGACAACAATGGAATAACTGGAATTTTTGTATTCAAGACAGAATTTAACCCCTTGGTTACAGCTTCTGCCACTTCTTATATTTGTTTACATTTGAACAATACAGAAAAAATGAAGATGCAACTTAATTTTCTAAAAATGAATGTCCTTTGGAACCAACAGCAACGGGAGTTTTCTGTGGTTTTTATTAAGCATGATTATATGCAGATTCCTTGAGTGCTTGAACAGACTGTCTTGGGTTGCTATCAGGCATACGTGATGTACACCCTGTAACTGGTCACATGCAGTTCACTGTATCAGTGTGCTATTATTTGTTAACCTTTCCAGTGTCTGAATTTGTCTACCATTTTAAAGAGAGACTTACTATAAAATATAACATTGCACATGAAGTTTATGAGCACACCTTTTGTTCCTAAGTTGGGAACAGGATAGACCTTATTTCCAAAGTAGCTATTAAAGCAAACTTTCTTAATCTTTTTTTTTTTTTTTTGTACTAACACAGGGTTTGTACTAAATAATGGCACTATTAATTGTGCCATTATCTAGAAAAGATCTTATAAAGGCTTTAAGGATACTTTCTATTTTATTGTTATTTTTGAAACTGATAATATATATAGTGATTGTATTATGGCTTGGATTTCAGGTGAACTTCAGTACAGCAGCACAAGCAAATCTGTAGTTTTTCAAATTTTGACTAGGTCTTACAACATTTGTTGAAATCCTTACAAGATATTCATCTATTTGTAGCATCATATAGGTCTGTCTCCCCATCTGTCTCTGTTTTTCATGACAACGAGGCTCTGGTACATGGTGGTGGTTTTTTTTTTTCCTTCTTTTACTTTAGTACTTATTCATTGAAGCCCACTGTAATGCTGTTTCTATCATAGTTATTTGTCCAACAGCTTTTATTGATCATTTGTGATAAAATAAAAGATTTCTTCATAGGGGGAAATTTTAACCAGCAATCAGTGAATTCGGTTTAATTAGATTTAGATTTATACTCTAGGAAAACTAATGTAATCAGAACCCATTTATGTACTATTAAATAAATAAATTGCTAACATAATGTGGTGCCAAAATCTAAGGAACATTAAAAAAAAATAAAGTTCTTGCTGAATGATTTTCTGCTAGGCCATTTTTATTAAGGAATTCATACAACTTTTGTATTTTAAAAGTAAGGGTATGAATCTAAGGTTCAGATTCCCTCCAAATAAACCCTTATTTAACAGGATATCCCTGAGACTTCCCCCCACCCCCCCCACTATTGGCAGCCTGACTAAAATAGTCTCATCTGGTTTAAGTAAAATCTTTGCATTACTTGGCGGTGGTTTCTTTTGTACGTGGTGCTTAGAGCTCATTGAAGCTCAAACGATACAGGAAATGCAAATCATGCAAATCATCCTCACGCTGACGATGTACAGTGGCGTGATTGAGCAGCAGTACGTATGGCTCGTGGGCTGACCACATGAAAGAAGTCATTTAAAGACCAGATGAGCCCAAGCTGGGTTAAGTTAGACTATGTGTGAGCTTCAAAGCTTATAGAATAGCATCCTTTTTAAAAATAAATTTATTTTATTAATAACACCTGCACCGAGTTCTTAAACAGTGAGAACATGTATAGATGAACGCTACATTAAATATACGCTGTACTTAAATCAGAAGGGAAAATTGTTATTTTTGTGGAAATTCAGGTATGCATTCATTTTGATGGAAGTAGACCACAGTCTAATGCACTGCAAAAAAAGTCCGGTTTGTGTGTGTTGTACATAAAAGCCCAACTCTTCTCTGCCTTTCAGGTAAAAATGAAAATAAATGGAAGATAAAAGGGAATTTTGTCTGTGCAGAAGGGTTAAGAACAGGCTTTCTGTAAGTGCTTTTGAGTGGAGAGGAGAGGGAGGTTGAGTGCTTGCTGCTTCAAATTTCTCGGGTAACTTAGAAAAAAAATCCTGCATATTTTTTTCCATGCTTCTGAAGAGCTCTGTCTGTAGTTTCAGGGCTGCATCCTTTCCGTAAAGCTGAGCCCTTGTGACGTTGTGTAACTCTGAACCTCGAAAGTGGTCTGCTTGGGAGAGCAGCTGGGCTTCATCTGGCAACTCCTGGGAGTTGCATGTGCAAAGACCTGGAGGCACAAGCTGAGTAAAGCTGCGGGTAAAAATTGCTAGTAGAATAAGAAGCATTTTTCATGTTAATCTTGCAATAAAAAGAGAACGGATGGTATATTCTGAAGGACATTATTACCTATTCTTACCTTTGGTAACACTCACCGTGGGTGGCTCTTTTGCTCCTAGTAAGAGTCTTTTTTTTTTTTTTTTTTTTTTTTTTTTTTTTT
>JANZLQ010000001.1:49133790-49171999 GCA_026212715.1 Elanus axillaris | reverse complement strand
TTTTTTTTTTTTTTTTTTTTTTTTTTTTTTTTTACAGCCCTCATTTGCTTTTCTTTGGTATTTGGATGCTTTTAACAGTTGAGATTCATTCAAATAATGTAACATGACACAAAGCTGGAAAATGTCGCTCTTGAACTGTTTTTGCGTAATCTTGTTTAATTTTTACTTGAAACAGTAGCCCTAAGGAGGTCTGCGCCGGGGCTGGTCAAGACATTGCGGTGTATCACCCTGATGGATGTAACTTTAACTTGGTGTTTTCTCGCTAGTGCCTTGCTCCTCCTTGATTTTGTTCTTTCTACTAATACACAGGAGCAAGAAAGAAGGAAGAAATTAATTTTTTTTATCCTTTACCTACCAGATTGCTTCTTTCCCATCAATTCAATCCACAGGTCCTGCATCAGAAGGAGAGAGGGAGATTTCCCATCTCTTTTTTTTTTCTTTTCTTTTAAACACTAACTATATTTCTTTCTTTAATTTTACGTAGGAAGTCAAGAGGAACATTTCATCCTCTCGGTGTGCCAGGAGGTTGGGGCAGCTCCCGCCGTGCTGAGGACGTACCAGTGGTGGTCATAGAGCCGGGGGTTTGGGTTCAGTTGGGGCTGGAATGGTTAAGTTCCTTCCTTCTGTGTGGTTTGTTTGTTTATTCATTTCTTATTAAGACAAAAAAAAAAAAGGTGAATGAATGGGTGGCATCCTGAAATCATCGCAAGATGCTGGGGAAAGGAACGTGGTAAATAACTACTGTTTTTCTGAGCCGGTTATGTAGAGTCATCCGTTACGGGGAATATTCGTGAGACTTCTGGCACGGGCTTCTGGGCATGCGTTTATACATGTAGCACGCACATAGTGTCTTAATAGAAACAGGAATTTAAATTGGAGATAATATTAAATTATCTTTTATACTCAGTGCAAGAAATACCAAGAAGCAGGAGCTAACAGAGAAAGCAGAAAAGAGATTTTACTACTTGTAGCTGTAATAATTTAGTGTAATTTAATATCCATTTCAGTGTTTGACAGGAAGCAAAGATTACTTAAATATTTGTACCTAAGAGCACAGGGCTGTATATAGATCTTTGAATTTTAATTTGTTTCTTCCAGCAATATATAGAGAGATATACAGAAAATTAATCCCATATGATTGTACAGCTACCAGTGCTCCAGAACTTTTTTGGAAATACTTTCCAAAGAACATCTCTGGTCATCTTGACAAACAGCTTGAGTAAAGTTTCCTTTGCAGGAGCCCCTGAAAGGTTTTGCATGTAGTCCAAAGGCATCACTGGAAAAATGCTGTTATTTGGAGACCTTGACCAAAACTATTTCACTGTGTTCAGTTTCTGCAGATAGGAAAGCTTGTCGGCCAGCCACCTCGAACAGATTTTTAGCTTTCTGTGATGGAGAGATGCGTGACGTTTTCCCAGTAACAAATCAGCTGTTGTGAACAATTTTCCTGGCCACAGTTTAAATAGCTTAATTCAGAATGTAGCGCTTCACAGTTATATTGTGGAATTTGATAGAAATGCAGAAAATATAGATGTATATACTATATGTGCATGTTGTGTATATATGTATGTGTATCTGTGCGTGCGTGCACGCAAATGTATGTGCATGTACTATCTGTGCCTGAAAATACGATATCTGAAAATACAGAAAATCGCTATGTACGGTCCCACGAAGATATCGCTTTATTTCAGGACGCCTGTCAGGTACTGTGGTGAGCAGGGTCCATAAGATATGTAGACAGAGTGATAATATATGAGTTGATTAAATCACTAGACCATGACACTGGCTTATCTTCAGTTCTGGCTTGGGCTCCTGAGTTGTCACTGTGGCCCTGGTTCTTTTCGTGGCCCTCGATAAGCAAGCTTTGGTCTCGGTTTCTGAAGGATTAGAAAGCCTCTAGTATATTCTCCTGCCTTTGTTATGTACGACTTCAGCCCCAGAGGCGTGTAGTTCTCCTGCATGTTACTGGGGAATAATGGGCGTTCAGCATTGGATGCTTTATTTAATGACAAAAAGGAATTCAAAAGTTTCAGGATACCATAGCTGCACATGAGGTGTGTTGGGAGAACATAACTTGGAATACCTGGAAGCCTAAAAGCATTATTACTAGATTATTACATTGTTGTATTTTTCCAGGTGGGGAAAATCTCAAAACGTTGGGGTGTTGGGGTTTGGTTTGCTTACTCGGGGAATGCATCCGTGTTGTAAAAATGGACTTTAACGTGACTGTAAATGACTCGTGTAGTAGTTAATCCTGCAAAACTCTCAGCCAGGAGCTGGAGAAGAAAAATGGGCAAAAGACTTCAGCTTCAGAACGGTCAAATTCTGTCCTTTTCGTTAGTTTAGCTTTTTCTTTGGATTCTCTCCTGTACGTCTCTGCTCTGGCGTTGGTCCCTTATGTCCCCTCTCAGGAGCTCCAAACTGCCTTGCCCGAGCTGCAAAGCTGGGACCCTTTTATTCCTTTTCTCTCACTGGTGACATAATAAATAAAAACCTGTTATGATAACACGTGAAGTAAAAAGATAGGACATCAATCCAGATTACACTTCAGAACACGTTATGTAAATGGAAATAAAACAGCTTATGGTATATGCCAGGCATGATGCAAGTTTTATTTAATAAATACATGACTGAAGGGTTACATTTGATCCAAATGCACCCCTTTGTGATCTTTAGCTGTGTTTGTAGAGAAACCTCCCTTAAAGCACTTAAAGCTTAATTCAGAACAGACAAAACAATTATTTTTTGAAAGTCTGATGAAATATGTTTGGCAGCTTTTGAATTTAGGAGAGTGTTTGTCTCACTTCTTTGAAATCTCACTTCAGTCCGTCATTCAGCCATTTCGGTGTAATTGTTCAAATCTGGTAGCGAGTATGGGCTTTGCTGAGTTAAAAAACGTTCTAATCGGAAAGTGTAGTGGCTGAAAATAGTGTGTAATACACAGAGACTGGCATTTTCCTTATTGATAGGCTTTTGAATATTGGCCTACCTGCTGTCCCTGTGGGTTTGGTGCAGTGCTGGTTGTGAAATATCTCCATGTGGGCAGGGGTCTGGTCCTCCAAATACAGGTCTGGAGACTCTTAAGCCTTCAATACTCTTCTTTTAATTTCTTAGGGAACAGAAGTGTCACTTTGTCTTCCCTAAGTATAAACAGTGTATGGTTATGCACCAATGTGTGACTGTTTCTTCTAGGAAGAGAAAGAAGAGGATTGACACTGCACAAGGTTGGTTTATAGTTGAACTATTGCATGAACATGGAGCAGAAACGTTTACGTTGTAGTTCTGATTGCCAGGTCACTGATCACATTGAATTGTTTGCTCGGTTTATAATAAGGCAGGAAAGTTGCCCCTGTGCCGCAGCAACAGATACTGCAGAGGTGTGAAGGGCAGTTGGGAGAAATAAATATTTGCACTTCCCTTATATTTTTTTTTAAATATTAGATGAAGATACATTTTTTAATATAGCTATATGAAGGAGTATGCACTTTGTGAATATATATTAAAATCACTAAGTTATTCCTAATGTTCTGTAGCACTGCCTGCTCCTGACAAACATCTGATACGGATCATATGCCTCTAAAAAGAGAAGTTCCTCGAGCAAAATATCCTCATGAAAACAGGTTGGAGATACTCACATTCTCTCGCTTGCTCTCACTCGCATGTTACATTTTGGCACGTTGTAGAAGCAGGTAGCATATCTACTACCTGCTGTTGAAAGTGTTGAAGATACTGAATTATTTATTCCATCTTCTGCACTATCCAAACTCGTTTTGGGTAGTTTGACACATCTCGGTCTTCCATATGGATACTTCATGGTGACGGAGTTGCCAGCTGCTCAGGTTTTATGACAGTCTGAGTTTTTTCGAGGACTGTATTAGTTTTCTGGGAAGAATCCCGCTTTTCCTGAGGTCCTCATTCTTCGGCAGTATTTATGCCTTGGGTTGATGCTCTGGTGTGGGAGGTTTTTGGAGGAAAATTAGCTAAGAGCTTCCACAAAAATATTTTTTAAAGGACTTGATGTTTATAGATTGTGTGAGATTAAATCAGAGCCATGGGATATTAGGAAAATGTGAAATTCATTTGCTAAGAAAGCTAAGTTCCCTTTAGTGGTAGTCTTTGAATTTGTAAAAAGAGTGTTTGGATATCAAGGTGCGTAAAGCAACATACAAACCAGTCTGAAATACTTTGGAGAACAGGATTTTTGGGGCACTTGAAATGTAAAACTGAGCAGTCTGCTGAGACCCCATTCCTCTTCCGTGCAGTTGTGCAAAATGGGTGGGTCTTCTGTTGTTTTAAAAAATGTATAAACCTGAAAACTGGGAGAAGATTTGAGTTTTGAGTTCACCAAAACTTCTTAAAATAAAGGAAAATCATCCATTGTTTTACTTTGCCATTCATTCATTCATTTGAGCCTCTTTTCACGTAAACCTTTTAAAGGGAGACTCACTATTTTGGTGGGTCTGTGCTGCACTGAGTTTGATTGCCCTTCAGTGGGATAAATCAGTCTCGCTTGCAGTGAGGTCCATATATCCATGAAGTTGACTGTCTCTTCTGCGTCATCCTGGACCCAGACTGACAGCAGATGATGTGAAGTAACAGTCCTCAAAGTATGTTGTTCAGATTTGCTACTGAATAGTAGTCTTGTTATATGTAGTCTTAGGACTTCTCCCTGTTGCTACAACCTTTTGGGCATATTGCATTTTTCATGCCAGTCATTTGGTAAGTTTGGTTTTTCTCCAGAGCTGGACAGATAAGACACCCAATGAAACGAATTTGCAGACTTTAAAACAATAAATAATGCTATTTAAAGGTTACCTAATTGAGTAGAACATGAGTCTTTAAAAAAGCCTTTTCACTATAGATCACTACAGCCTGTATATTTACCATTGGTGAATTTGTTGCCTTTGGACACTATGTCCTTTCTTGCTTCTTTCTTTTTCCTTGCTCCATCACACTGTGTATTTGAGCAGTTAGTCCATAAATCTTATATAAACCTTCCAGCAATGGCTACTTTTCGCTAGCGGGTTATTCTGGTTTGCTTATGTCCTGCTCTCATAACATGCCTTTGCTTCATTATTTAATACTGATGAAATCCGAGCGAGGAAGATGATGTGGATTCATGGTGTTCTCCTTCCCCCCATCACCACAGCTATAGCTGCTTGGTCTTGACCTCTCCCTTTGTAGAAACAGAGAGGACGATGTAGCCCATGGTGAACAATCTGGCCACTGAAGTAAAAATGTGCATCTGTCAGTAATTAATTGAAGCCAAATTTAATTACAAATCAAGGAAAAAATACTACCACACACTTCATAAAATTCAAGAAGCTTCAGTGTCGTTGCCTAAAAACCAAAGCGATCCAAACAAAATACAGCCCCCGCAAAAGTCTTAAAGTCTTACCTGTGAGAGAGTCTCTTTCAAGCTTACTTCTTGAGGTTAAATAGAAAAGTAGTTTTGATTAACTGTTTTCAGGTCCTTTTCGGTATCTTTTTGAGTTAAAGGTCATCAAAAAGAGTGGTAAGTGTTTAAGGCTACAGCTTAACCAATTGTCAGTTGGGCTTCTGGCCCCAAAATGGGATTCTGAGATTTGATTGTATGTAAATATTTTGATCAGCTGGTTGAAATCCAGATTCAGAGCAATGAGAAGGAATTGAGAGAGAACCCAAATAATTTAGAAATGAAATAATGCATTTTTGTAACCTCTTGAAAATTTTAAATGTGAGGGATTTGCTGTTATTCAGCTTCAGCCCCATACTGATTTGGCTGGATAACATCAGTGGGGTCAGCGGGTGGAGACGGGAGGTTCTCAGAAATTCTACCCTTGGTCCTGACAGAGCTCTGAAAATCTGGGTGGCATGAGGAGACACAGGAGAACGTGGGACGTGCAGTAGTGGGGCTGAAAACGCAGCCCCCTTCTACTCCAGCTGTGTCAAATAGCAGATGTGCATGCAGAGAGTTGAGAGTTTTGTTTGGGCTGTGGTAGGGAGGAAGAAGGGGAAAATGCATTTGATTTCTGGGCAGTAAATTCTTTTGGAAAATGTAAATAAGGTCCATCACAGTAGGAACAAAAATTTCGACTGTAATCCAAAATAACATACTATACAATGAGGGAGGATGTATTTTTAAAGAAAAATATCGAAAAAAGGATTGGCAGTATGAGTTCAAAACAAGCTATTCATTCCTACTCTCTTTTAGCATACAAGGCAAACCCCAAATCCAAACGTATTGAGCGGGTAGCAGCCATGAATATTTATCACTGTGTACTCTATGTACGTACAGTAATTACAGCAAGAGGAAAAAATATTTTTCTTTACAATTAATATTTGTAAACGTTTATGAAAGTACATAGAAATAAATAAGACAAACACATGGCCTAATTAAGATGAAAGGCATGACAACCCTTGTGATTTGTTCTGAAAAATAAAGAACATTAAAATAGTAAGACTTAATTATTTCTGTAAACATTTCAAATTATGCTTTATCTAGAAAACCTTAATTTATGAGATGGATATTATAATATCTATAAGCATTTTTGACATTTGTACATTCCATGTCAAAAAATTATTGTTAATTTATTATTTGTTATACTGTATACTGTCATGTATTATCACTTATTAGTATTTATTGTTCAGAAATTCAGAGTCATCTATTGTTTAATGGGAAATGGAAAAGCATTTTAAATCTGATTGCAATTTGTGTATTCTGGGTCTAGTGATAAAAAAGCAACTTCTGCAAGTTGATCATAGAAAAATGTGTGTAATAATAAACAAAAATAACTGGTCCGGTTAACATTCCAGGCATTAATAATGCCATTTGATATAGAGTTTACATTTGGAAAATGACTTAAAGCCAAATCTGTGGACTTGTCTGAATGGCTGGGTTGAAATCAAGGAAGCCGTATCATGGAGGAGCCAAAGCCTTGAGGTTTGATCTTGAGGAGCTTGAAGACACCGTCATCTTTGAAACCCTTGTTTCTCAGGGAGGCTATGTTTATGGTCGTAGTCTTGTCTTTTCCTTGGCCTTTGAGGAGGCAACAAAGCAGAGCAGCGCTCAGTACTCCTTAGCCCAACCACGCTTTGCCTTCACCAGAAGGATGAGCTGCCCCTAATCTCACTGCATATGGTTCCCCTAACGGCTCCTGGTATTTGCCATAAAACTGCGGTTGGTTTCTGATCAACTGGAGGAAAAAGTAGCCGTCAGCAGCGGCGTGACTGTGTTCCGTGGTTTACGGTTATCGATGACGAGGCGTTGGGTCGTGGTGCCTGCGTGCTCTCCGGTGGCACCCTGACCTCGCTCTGCTGAGTGCACAAGGAGAAAACCGTATTTGGGATAAAAGGCTGAAGGTTTAAGCCTGCTGTGTGACATTAGGCCTGCCAACTGAAATTTCGGGAAGAAGAAATGTGCTTATCAATACAGTACAATTTGGGGCTTGGCGAGCACAAAGCGGTCAGTGCCTTGTGAGTGGTACGCTGGGATTTGATGCCTCCACGTGCTCAAGGTTTTAGTTCTAGACTGGTGCAAAAACACTTCTTCCCGCATCACACTCCCCTCCCGAAGGCTGGATGAATGTCAATTCGGTCAGTGCCATCTCGGGAACAGTCTTTTTTTAAGTATGCGTTTCCTCTAAAAGGCTCCTATTTGTAGCGATATCCAAATCTAACTGTTGTATTGTAATACTGCACCTGGCAGATGAAGAGTCCTCATACCTCTTTTCTGGGCTGCCAGATCTTCAATCGTAAACTCATTTTACTGTGAATGTAGTTGTTTTGCAGCAGAGATTTATGGCCTTGGATTTCATTTGCGGTGCAGGAGCGTCCCTGTTGCTGCTGCAGGATCGTACCCTACAGCAATCCTCCTTTTCCAGGGAGAGCTGGGTTACCTGTGCTGCGATGAGAACGGTGGCCATGTCCGTCAGTCCTTCCTGCTGGCAGAGCTCCTGCCAGACAGAGGGAATATTCCAGTACAAATCGGGTGCTGTTTTAAACTCGCTTTGAGCCGTAAGCCTGGTGAATGGGAGAGTTCAGACTCCATATCCATAGATACATAAATATGTCCTGTGTGGTCTCCCAAGGGGAAGGCAAAATGTGGTTTTAGTTAACTTGCATGGGAATTTAATTGAAAGATTTAGGGCAATGCCATAAAAGAGTAAATCATGGTTACGTGACACAAAGAAGATTTATAAAGCAAAATAAAAATACTTTAGGACCCTTACTTTTATAATTTGCTTGATATAAATGGAAACCTGTATTAGTCATTTTGTCTGCTGGTAATTAAAGAAAAAGTAAAGCCTTTTGTATTTTACTGATTTTTCAGTCCTTTGGTATAAAATAATGGGAAAGACAACAGCGAAGGTCAGAGCGTTCTTCGGACACGTCGCAGCTCTGAACTGCAAGCACGCTCAGCTTCCTTCCCATGAATATTTGTCTGAATTAAGCACGCGCTTAACATAATTCGTACAAGTAGTTCCTCAGAAGTCAGAAGGACTATTAAGTGATTCAGATCAAGCACAAGCTTAGTGTAAGACCGGAGCTTGTGTGGATGGTGGCCTTGAAATGTGGCCAGCCTCCAAGGCAGTGGGGCTGCTGCATGTGCGATGGTCCTGCTCTATGGAAGGAGGTTGTGTGTAACACAGTAAAATACTTGGGGATATTTCAGAGAGGAGAGCTAGGGCAGTCATGTTAGAAATGTGACCTTCAGCGCAGGTTTTGTGAGGATTCGCACAATATCTTTATTGAAGAGTACTGTATATATTAAATGTTGTAGCGTTGATAGGTCTAGATAAGAATACCATAATAGCAGTTGAAATGGGGGGGGGGGTGGTGAGATGGTAAGTTAATGATGTAGCTGTTAATTTGAATTTAGCAGACGTTTTAAATATAGGTTTCTCTTACAGAGACAAAAGTTGCAATTTAAAGCTCTTTGGTGGTCTAAAAACAGCTTAATTCTCTAGTAGCATGGTAATAAGTACTAATCCAGCTTATACAGTGATTGTAGTATGTCATGTTTGTGAAAGATTGCCTAACTCTGCTTTCTCTGGGTTTTATGTTAATTTTTTTAAATTAAACATAAAACCTTATAACATCTTTATGCTGAGATAAACTGTTCAATTTAACTTGTGCTCAAGCAGCAGCTGTCAGGAATTATCATGTTTCAAGCGTTCTTGCCATCACCTTGTGTCTCTACCTCCCGGATACACCCCGTGGGATGATAAAGCTCACCTTGTTAGGATTTATTACTTAAATAATAACCTGAGGTAAAAGGAAAGTTGATGTCACACGGAATGACAACTGACATATATTTATGTCGCATGTTACATTATAATAAACTTTCCTTTCTTCCCCTTGTAATAGGTGTTAAGTGGAAATACACTCCAGCATATCCTCCAGTGCCCTGCGTGAGTCCATTAGCCACGTACGCGGCTGCTCTGTGGGCACGTTCACGGGGACTCGTGCTGTCAGGTTATTCAAGCTTATAATGCCGGAGAAATTGGTTATCATTGTTGGCTAGTAGCTTTTATGCCAGTAAAGAAACAAGTATAAGAGTGTCTCGTATTTGTCGGGTTAAATTCTGGAAATGCTGTGAAGTAATGCGAGTGAATCAGGAAGGGTGTTTTCTAATATTACCACGTAAATGATTTTATTTTTATTTTTTCTTGCTGTAGAAATGTAAGCCGTGTCTTTTCAGGCTCTACATCTGAATTTGCTGCTAACTGCAACAGTTTTCTCTTGACACCGGTTTATCGATGAGCTGGGCAGTGATAAAAGATCTGCTTGTTAGTCGACTCTTACCGCTTCCCATTCACAGTGGAGAAAATTTGGGTCTACCCCTTGCAAGCGTTCCAAGTTTTGGGCCTTTCTTGCCTTGTTAGAAGCCAGCCTCAAGCTCTCTCTAATGATGCTATTTGAATTCCTCCAGTTTGTCTATGCCAGTACTGCAAACACTTTTTTTTCCATTCCTGTGGATATAACCATCTTTTTTTCATATTCTTCTCCTAGTTATTCCGTTGTCCATCTGAGCGAGTTCAGATACTTGAGCTACACGGTTTTGTCCGAGCTTAAATCTCGGATCTCGTTTCTGGTGGTGCTCCCCGTTGCCCTTTTCTCGCCGGTCGCGTGTTAACCTTGGTACCCCCACCGTCTTCTCTTCCCACTCTTGCTTTTGTGCCTTGCTCTGCGCCGCTTCCTGTGTTTTCAATCCCAACGTGCCATCTCTTTTTTTTCCTTTCTTCCTTCAAACGCAGCCAAGTTCATAGATGGTATCCTGCGTCAATACAGTTTTCCTCCTGACTCATCGCAGAAAGCGATTTTCTGAAAAATCAGTAAAGGATGAACTGTAATGCAATCCAGAAATAGCAAGAATTTTGCCAAGCAACCATTTCGTCTCATTTTTGTAATATTTGGGGTATGTTTTCTCCTGTTTGTATTTTTCTTTGTCGCTCTAGTGCTAAACTCGCAGTCGTCGCTGAGCAGGGGTGTCGCATCACCCAGCACTCAGGTTGTTGTGAGGTCCAGAGGTTATTACTCTTTGTGACAAATAAGTGATGACTTACGTAAAACTATTTTTTCCTCATAGTCTGGCTCATAATAAACCCCAGCTCGTATCTTAATTGGCATTCTGTTTGACAGTCCCTTTAGAACGATCAAATATTTGATGAACAAGGCAATAACATTCATCTCTTACTTCCATAAGCCTTTCAGATTAGCATTGACTGAGGTTGATGAAGATGGATACAGGATCTGTTTTCTAGGAAGCGTTTGTTCTGTAGATACAGATTATCTAAGAACGGTGTGTGTTAGCATAGGTGATATTGTGAGATAGATATATATATATATATGTGGCTATTTGGGGAAGTTCATGAGTTTTGAGGTTGACAGCCAGAAATCAGAAGTTTTTAATATTAGTGATGTTGGCTTAGCAGTAATCTTGAACACAAAATCCATGTAAAAATAGGAAGAATGGTGATAAAATAAGTGAAAGAGTAGGAAGAAAAGGAATAAAAATGGGAAAAAAATAGGAACAATTGTACAAGAATTAAACATTGCATAAATAAATTCTGAATCTGAACCACTGAGATGGTGGATAGCAAAAAAAAGCCAGAAACACGCCATGTTGAAAAGTAGTTTATTAAAGCTTAATACTTATGTGCAATAAATACCTGATCTCAGTTATTTTTTTCTTTTCTTATCTCTTGTGATGAGAAACGTATAACAGAAATGTCTGTGGCTCTGCGGTTCTCTGTAGGTACAGGATTCAGTTTGCTTGAGAGCAGCGCTAGCCAGGGGACAGGAGATACTCGCATACTTTTGGGGAAACGCAGGGGAATCTGCCACTGGTTACAGCAGGCTCACAATTTCATATTACACATTTAAATGCATTCATTTTCTGATAGCCTGGTAAGTTATACGAGGCTAAGATAGCAGCTTGTTAGTGCTGTTTGTGCCTGCTTTATATAATTGACGGATGTGTGCAGTGCTGTAGACTGTGGAATAGCAGGAGTGCTACGGCAATACTGGGGTGCAAGGGGAGAAACAAGATTTCATTATAGAGGATACCTAATAAAAATGTGAAAATAAAACTGAAAAAGGGTGAAGAACAAAAAAAAAAAAAAAAAAAAAGAAAACCAGACCGTACTAGATAAGTGCACTGCATAAATCAAAAGGGTTTCTGTCATAACATGAACATGTGCCATTCCTGCTCATATATTGAATTTCAGTAGTCGGTTGCATAAAGAAGTAAAGTGTAATGAAACTGGCAAGCAAAGTATTCCCTAGTCAGCCTTATCTTTGTTCCATTTGTCCTTCAGATACAGCTTTTCTTGCCTTTTTCAATAAAATCCATCCAGCTTTTTTTATTTTGCATCTCTCTGTAACCGAGCCGGGAAGACCAATGAGATTCGGTGCTTTTCTAGTTGGGTTCTTAGCAGCTGCTTTTTAAGAGATCAAAACTTCGAATGCTGCTACATGGTATTAAGGCTTAGCCATTGATGTGTCCCTATAGGGGTTATGTTTTTCTTGGGGCGGGGGGGAGAAGGGGAAGGGGTGACCCTTGCGAGCGCGCTGGCAGACAGTAAACACTGCTCTCCTTGTTTTCCAGGATCCTCTTTGCAAGCTCGGTGCTTAACCTGGCTGAACTCGCTGCCCTCCGCCCTGACCTTGGCAAATTGAAAAAGGTCCTCTACTTCCATGAGAACCAATTGGCATATCCTGTCCAGAAATGCCAGGAAAGGGATTTTCAGTACGGCTACAACCAGATCCTTTCATGGTAGGTGTTTCTCGCACCGCTCCGTGTTGTTGAAGGTGTCCTTCTCTCTCCACCCTTGCACCCTCGCAAACCGAGGTACCAGCAGAGCCCCGAGGAGAGGTTGATGAGAGTGCTGCGGCAGAAAGAATCTGCTCTATAAGCTCATCTCAGTTTCTTGTACAAACTCCGGCGACGCGACATTGGGCTGCCGCGGCGTAGCCGTCAGCGGTGGGGATTTTGACCTGTGTCTGGGCCGTGAGCGCGATGCTTTGTTCCACGGATGCTTCGCAAAGCTGCAGCTAATCAGCTCTTGCTTGGCCGTAGCTTTTACTGCATCCAACTGAAATTATATAGAGGGTTTTAGGGAAATAAACAGAAATTAAAATGTACTGCGGCGCTTTTCTTGTGAAGAGGGGGCAGTAAACATACCAGATAAATCCTTATATTTCTTTCATCTAGTATTCAGAAATTGTGCAGTGCTAAAATACCCAGACGTTTTAAAGGCTGCGGTCCTTTATTGTTGCTAAAAACAAATGTATTTCTCGAATCCGAGTTAATGAAAGAAGTTAATAACAGCAGCACTGAAAAGCTTTGTGGTTAGGCACTGTACAGACCTAAGTGAAACAGCAAAACTCAGTTGTTTTGAACGGAAATAAATTCACTTCCATGATCTTTCGCACCTATCTGTTAGTAGGAGACTTAGTAGGAACAGGGATTGAGCATCTTAAGGTACATGTTAAGCTTTTACGTCTTTATAATACAAACCAGTTGATAATTGAAATTTCTCAAATAGTAACCTGCGTATACTCTGGCCATTCTGTAGCTGCTTCTGCCACAGCATTTGCAACATGTTTCACTGGCTGAGCAGTAAAGATGGGAAAATATAGTGAAAGATTTTGCAAACAGTAGCAGCCATTTTCAGATGTTACAACAAAAAGATGTGGGTTTTGGCACTGGGGCAAGGAATATTTTTTTCTGTACGTGTGTTGCTTTATTATGGCGGTTATTTTTCACATGTCTATTGTAAGCTGACAAACATTTATCCTCAAAATATGCATTTTGGAGATAATAAAAGTAGCTGCTTTTACTAGGAAAAAAAAAGACAACTTCTATAGATGCTCCATTCTGTCTCCTTCAGCCTCCGATAGCTTCTCCATGTACTTCTATAATATTCATCTTCCATTTCTGTTGCTGCAGAAACCCCATTTTTAACAGCAGATAGAAGCCATCTCCTCTCTACTGTTCGTAACTGCCTAGTGGTCATCTGCAAAGAAATGCCGTCTTCCAAATCTGTTAGAAATGGGAAAACGTATCTTTCCAGTTTTGCATGGAGGTTTTGGAGACGATTAAAATTAGAGCACTTTGAATCTTCAGGTTGCTGCTTTGAATCATTAAGAGAGTATTTTTTTTTTCTCCCTGATGTTTCTAGAGTGTTAATCTAATAAAATCACACTTTTCAATGACGGCTGAGATTCCTTTTAGCTGCTTAGGCGGTGGCAGGATCTTTCTGATTTGCCAGTGATATACAAAGCCTGCAGGAAAAAGTTGGGCAGATAAGACTTGATGCACAAGAGAAGCAGAGGTGATGGTGCTGGAGCCTTTGCTACACGTCAGAGAGCAGCAAAGAAACGTGCCGGGCTCCTGCGTTGTCTCAGGTCATCTGCAAATCACTGCAGAAAAGATGACCGGATCGTTTGTACAAAAACGAGGAGACCAATGGGTTAAACACCATAGGTGGGGAAGAGGGTGGGATTCCAGAAAGCATTTCAGCTCCCACAGCCTGCTTGAAAAGGATTATTTCTCTCTCTAATGTCGTGGGTCTTTTTGCTTTTCCTGCTGACTCCTGCTGCTTTGGTGAGCAGTGTCAGTTGTCTTTCTTGACCAGACAGCAGTGAGATGCAGTGAGGATGAATGACAGCCTCTCACCTCAAATATACTTTTCACGAGCCTGGTGACTTATGAACATGTGTCCTCAATGTATCTTATGACCCATGGGTCTGTATTACGATATATAACATATTGAGAAAACCAACCGGCCGTAAAGCATTTCTTACCTCTGTTAGCGGTGCACGTTTGCCAGTGTGGCTAAGATTGTGTCAGCACTTCCAGGATAAACTTCCAGATATTTCAGGTTTTTTGATAGCTTCTCCTTTTCTCCGGGCTGACTCTAAGTGGAGAGGTAATACCTACATTAGCATTTAACTACATCTTAAAATTATTGATCCAGTTGATTTCAAAACACAGCAGTAAAGAACAAAACATTGCATTAACATGCCATTTTTTTCCAAACTTTTTTTTTGGTACCGTGTGCGCTGTCTTTTATATATCCATATATTTGGTGAATATACTTTTAATCAGGATTCTGTACGCATAAGTTAAAATAACATTCCATTTCTCTAGTATCCTGCTACCTCACACACATGGTCAGTTGAAGGTAGGTTAACCAAAGGTAAGTTGTCCTTCAGTACAAAGTAATATTTCGAAGGAATTTTCATTTTCTTCCAAGTTTACTTCTACAAAAGTCATATTACAGTGGGCCTTACCTGTTTATAAAGCTTTGAAGAGATAATGACAGCAATACTATTCTTACCATTTTATGAATAAAATATCTGAATCCGCGGATAGAATAGGATGTGCCCCTTTAGATTAATAATAGTAATTTATTACTTAGTTAAAAAAAAATTTAAAAATATTTCAAAGAGTGAATAGACAGAAGCCAAGACATTTCTGATTAAGGTACATATGCTACTCCTAATTCACGTGAAAATGCTGATTTTAATTAGCATTCCACTCGCACCTTTTGTTTGTTTATGAGAATATGTATCTTATTTCCGCTGTACGTAAAATAATTCTGTTCCTTTTGCGGCAGCAGCGTGTTCATTAATCTTAACCACTTTTTACAGTTTGGTTGCTGATGTTGTGGTGTTCAACTCTGCTTTTAATATGGAGTCGTTTCTTACATCCATTGGAAAATTTATGAAGCTGATTCCTGACCACAGACCTAAGGATTTGGAAAAAACGATCAGACCGAAGTGCCAAGTTCTTTATTTTCCAGTCAGGTTTCCTGATGTGAGCAGGTCAGTACATTTTCCACGTCATAAATTGCCGCCAGCCTGTCAAAACTCTCTATTTATGGTGACGTTCTAACTAATCAGCTAAAGCATCGTTAATGAAAGAGTTTGATAATATGCAAAATCCCCTAATTGATAAATGTATTTCAATAATCAGAGGCTATTCAGGCAGCGTCTGATCTGCCGAGCCTGTCCTTAGTGCGTGTCGTACCAACTTGCATCGTTCGGGATGAGTGATTTCCCACTTGTTTTAGTGATTTCCCACTTGTTTTAGTCTTTAAGGAGTTGCCAGCTCCTCAGCTCTGTATATATTTGTACAGGGGAGGTCAAGGAGGAGAAAGAAATGCTAGAGAACAGTAAAAGTGATAAGCCTGTAGTCAAGAAGCTATATTTCCCTCGGTGTGTTGCAGGGGGATTTTATTCCCTCCTCCCTCCCCTACCTCTTCTTTTATTGCTTTCCAGGTAGGCGAAAAGCATCCCAGTAGCAGGGAGCAGACTTGCAGATGTTGGCATTAGCTGCAGCCGTAGTTGCTCTTCAGTCCTCCTCGGTTACTCTGAAGGACGTTTTTTATTACCCTCGTTTCAGAGCCCGTCTTGAAATTAGTGGTGGGTTATGTGGCTCAAAGGGAACATTCGCTAGATCCTTTTCACTTTTGATTAAACCTGGCACAATTGTTTTTTCCTGTTATAAGGGACTCTCCTCCCACCGAACAGGAACTTTGCTTCAATGGGACCGGCACTAAATAGAGTATGATTCTGCAATTTGATTATACTCTTAAAACCAACATGATGCTGGGTACATTTTTTTGCTGAAATAAGGTTGGAAAGCACCATAATGACTCTGGAAGAGTCCGGCTTTTGAACTGATAATAAGTTCTGGCCACGCTTGAGATCTTTGTCCCTGACCAGCTTGTACTTACAGTTATTTCAAAGGCTAAATATACATCTGTGGTAGTTTGGGGGAGAGAGATTTTTAGTACAGGAGCTGAGGTCGTGCCCTCTATTGATGTCCACGCTGCAAGGTTTGCATTTCAGTATCTCGGAAAACTTCACATTCTAAAGCACTGATGCAAATCGTTTCAAAATCAATGTCTAAAGTTAAGTCTTTAAACCTACATTTTTGGCAAGTGGGTTAAAATCCTCCAGTGTTCCTGAGGGACTTGGCTGCCTGGATGGCAGTGGAGATCAGGACCTATATATCGTTGAGGATCACACATTGCTTCTTCGAGACCGTGTTTTTAAAGAGTGAGGGGTTGCTGTGAATGCTCAGCGTATTTGTTACCACGCCATCTTAAAAGGGTCTCGTGTTTTTTTGGCATACCTTAGGAAGTTATGTGGGCCAAGCCTAGGTTTGGAGACGAAGTTGTGATAACCCTGTCTGCTGTATTAAATCAGCTCTTTTCGATTTGTCAGCCCTGGCAGATGGGGTCAGATGAGACCTGACAAATTAGTCTGAAGTCATACACACAGTCATCGTTTGTCCAAAGCAGAAGGTGATTAGGTGGGTAGAATCATTAGACTGCTACCCAAACGGGTAAAGTAGGAGGATCTCACATCTTGCTGTGTGCTCTTAACGTCCTGCTCTTGCGTTAAATCTTTCCTCGCAAAGCAGGACACCTTTCATGTTTTTATTGTGGTTGTTGCACTTGAAATTATATCAGGAAGCTATTTCCAGCAGTGATGGACAAAATTAAGATGTTCATAAACAACGGTGTGACTGTAAAACTTTCTCAGCAGAGTAGTTAGAAACACAGATGAATAGCAGCTCTGTTATTTCTAATATGTATTTTATTCAACAACCAACTCTAGCTGTAAGACCTGCGGTTTTTTTAGACAAAGCCAATATCACCACAGGAAAAAAAAAAAAAAAAGCCGAAGAAAGGACTGCTTCTGCATAACTCTGAAGTTCTTTGGGTTTTGACCTTCAGCTGCAGCCAATATGTACTATTTCTTTACAAGATCATGTTTTAAATAATGTTGAATGCACCTGTGGCAATTGAATGCTGTTTTTTAATTTAGACTGTATTAGTATAGTGACTGAATGGAGATTGAGGAGAAAAAGGTTAAGAAAAATTGTGGCCAAGCTAAAATTTATAAAGCAAGCTCTTAGCCCAGAGTGTTTTTCAAGTTATTTTCAAATGGTAATTTGCTTTATCCAAACCAAACTCATACAGTGTAAGTAAGTGATTATTTGCATGACTGACAATCATTTCAGTGCCTGCAGTCTTTTTAAAATGCATAATTTTGCTGAGATGTTGGGAAAATATTTAAAAATTCTGAAGGCAAAACAACCAAGGTGATTTTTTTTTTTCTTTGACCTCTTTTATTTTGCGTGTGAGTGTCTCAGGGTGTGTTTGTATCTGAAACATAATCTTCATTTGGATTTGGGAGAGAGGTGATCTACGAAATTATCCTTGTGCATGTGATGGTGATCTTTTTAAGATTATTTTAGATTAATATTGCAGTTGTAGGGCAAAATAAAATATATCTGACCCTCGATCAAAACCAGTGTAATGAAGGAGCATGTCACAGGAGTTAATCCTGTAACGTATCTACCTTTTAATGTAATTACTGTAGGTGATGGGCGCACAGACGAGCGCAAGCAGCGTAGTAACTGGTCACTTAAGAGCGAAGGTACAGTGATGAAGGATACCCTAGGAAATACTCGTGAATACTATTAGAGGTACCATTATACTTGTGTGTGATGTGTGTTTAAATATTTCAGATGGGCATCTAATCACTGCTTTTCTTCTTTTGAGGGGAAGTTATTGATGCTTTTCTATAAAGATTCTACTTTTTAATAAATATTTATCTTAAGGGCACATATTGGCATTCCCAGGGCAAACAACCAGACTGCGGTCCTTATCTGACAATGAGAAGAGATGAAAGGATTTGAGGATTTAGCAGAATAAGAAATTTACTGACCTAATCCTCCTGTTTTCTGGTTCTGACGACTAGCTTCCATATTGCATCCCGTGGTGCTACACCTACTCTGTATATACTCACCCTCTGTCATTTCTGACTTGGAATTCTCCTCTTCATACATTCTGATGAAGTATATTATGTAGAAATACATACCGGAGTGCTTCTAAGCTTGGAGACAAAAACCCCCTCCAAGTTAAGGCTGTCACTTCGTAGTGCATAGGTATTGCAAGGGATGTAGACCAGTAGCTGATCTTACGTGCCGTATGTGCTGCGCATCAGACTGGGGTTTTATAACACAGTGAATTAAATACGTTGTAATTCAGACTTATATTGTCATTGGCTTAATTTCAGTATATTTTCCATTTTAATGTAAACAAAATCCTAAATGTTACTTTCTTTTTCTATACGATCAATAGAGTCTATTTTGATATAATCTGTTTCCACTTTTGCAGTGGAAAACTATGGTTCAGGAAGAAAATCCCCCTTCTGCTGATGCTGTCTTTGGTACTCGCATCTCCCTATGCCAGCAGCCTCTGCTGGAACACCTCTGCACCGTCTTGTTGATATTGGGTACAAATTCTTTCGGTCCGTCTGCATCCGTACTGTCTGTGGCAGCCGGCAAAGTGGGGTCAGATTAGGTACTCCTTGGCATTCGTTTCAATGAAAATCGTAATACAGATTTCGATTATTACTATTCCTCTGATTGTAATTTATCTTCGTTATTACCACGATGTGGTAGAAAAGGAAGATGTTTTTATAAGCAAGAATGAAGTAACATTCCTAAGAGCTCAGAATGCACATTGGACTAAGGTGGAATAATATAAAAGAAACAATATAAAAGGGCGAGGATTGCAGCAGAAAATAAAAATAGCCTCTTTTAAGTGGAACTTGTTAGTAAGTATCTTGTACTATCTGCATTAACGCATTTCGAAGTAGAATTAAAGATTTTAGACTGTTGTTTCTTCATTTGCTTTTATAACTTAGTACAGTTAACAGGATATTTTCAACCATTTGATTTTATATTTTTTTAGTTATAGTGTAAGAGAGGCAGAATTTGCCAATTTAGGGAGTACTTTAGGGCCAGTCAAGGGAGTTCCTGACAAAAGCAGAAGTTTTTAAAAGACGCTGGCAGTATCTCTTGTACAGAAACGTGACTGTCACGTGTGGGGGAGCCTGTTTTGGAGAAATAAAAAAAAAATTAAAAAATTGCATCACTTGGACCAGGCTTGCAGGGCTGAACTTCAGACCTCTGTTAAGGTAACTAAGAGGCTCCCCCTTCCTCTGCAATCCCAGCGCTATACAATAGCTTTGCTGTGCTGGAAAAATACAGATGTCACCAAGCAAGGAGAGGCTTGAATCCACAAGAGCCCAAAGCTATAGATGGGCACTGGGGACGTGTCTGCATTGCGCAGAGAGATGCTCAGCGGCGGTACCCAAGTGAGCTCTAGTGAACTGTCTTGCATATGGGAAGCAGTATCCCTTAGAAGAGCAGTTTTTGGCTAATTAGCCTTCCAGTGAAATAGCACAGATTAGCTTAGGTGGAGTACTATGCTAATGATAGTGATTCTGGTACTGAGGCTAGCGACCGCCTTTGGTGGTGGCTCGGGCATCTCCGTGGTGTGCCGTGCTCTCTCTGGTAGGCATAGCCTCCCTGCCACCACGGTTTATGGGTAGTTAGCATAATTAGCAAATGCCAATAGACTGCTCCTACCTTGGGGCTTGCTGCTGAAGAACTGGGTGATGGAAATTACTCCCCTGAATGTCTTTGCTCCTCACCTGCCGCAAGCGGGTTTTGAGGGTTGGTGTTGGCACGCTAAGAATTATGCAACAAGCACGAGGGATGCTCTCAAGATCTGGGACACGGCACCTGTTGGGAGGAAAGTGCAGTACTGGCTTAAAAGGGGCATAAAAAGGGAGTCTTTCAGTTCTGGAGTCTGTGGCAGCGTGTCGGTTACCTTCTGCATCCCTGGGATAAGTGCTAACTAACTGCAGGTAGCGGCACCTACTGCAAGGGGTTGGGTGGTTGAATGACGGGAGCCTCCAGCATCCATGTTCAGTGGCGCTTCCTTACGTGGTCCTTCCTTCCACGTGTCCATCGTCTGCTGCCGGGGAGCTTGGGGACGATGCAAGAGTTTCTGTTCCCTCTCCGGATCGTGGATGAGTAGCTCTTGCCCCAGCCTGGTCTTCCAGGCAGAACACGCCTGTTTTATCCCCAAAATATCCCCAGAACAACCCAGCGGCAGCAGACCGAGAGTGCCCTCCTAGAGGAGCGCCCAGCTGAACAGTCTGCTGGGATGTGTTTGTTTTGCAAAACTTTCTGAAAACTAATTTCTTTTTATCTATTGAGGGACAAAAGTGGTTTTACTGACTCTCTTTTATCTGTCGTATAGGTATTCTACTAAACGCTATCATAATAACCATTTAGTCTCACAATAGCTCACCAGGATACTTAAGCAGAATTCTCTGTGCAACCTAGTTTTTTATTATGTTGGGTACTGCTCATGTTGCATACAACACATTCCCATAAAACTTGCATTTTGTATTTACAGAGAAATTTCTCTGGAGAGTTAAGGTCTTGTAAAACATTCTTGTTCTACAGCATGAACGAATTATTATACTCTGGGGCATTAAAAGTGAAGTGTACTGAAGAAAAGAATTTTTTCATTAAAATGCAGTTTATATTGATAAAACAGATTACTAGCATTTGATGAAATGTGAAACTTGGATCTACCCATATCGCTAAATCGCCAGTAGGTTTGTTTTGGCAAGAAGAATAGTATGTAATGTATATCAGGACCAATCATTATACAGTACCTGTTAGTTTTGTATTAGATTAAATTGTCTTTCACTAAAGTACTTGAAAAAAACCCTACTATAGCTGTATCTTGAAGTAGCAGAATGTGGTAACCAAGAATATTAGAAAATAAAAGCTGTCGTGTTATCAGTTTTGGCACAGTCATTTATCAATCAGTATTTTAAACATTGACAAGTGGTAATTTAATAGGGAATGACCCTGTTGGCAGGAAGTTCTAATGACAGATGATGCAAACTCATTTATCACTATGGGGCTGTGCTGGCTTCTTACCTTTCTCAGTATCACAGCTCATATTTTCCAAGTCTGGGATGTGAGAAGCCACAAAGGGCAAAACCTGTGGCACCGAGCCTATAACCACTCCCATCTAATCTGATTAACCCCTTAGCTGCAAATTTCTCTGCAGTATAGCTGGGAAGATCTGAAAGTTCTCATACTGGTTTAAATACCATTTGATTTTTTTAAGTAGGATTTGCCGTAGTACTTGTAAGCATTTCCCCTAGTCATTTTTTTGGAAACGTTCAAGTTGTGTCACTTTGAATACAAAGTTGAGACACGCTGGTCCTTGGCTTTCAAAACCAAACCAGATTCTAATAATTAATAGCACGTTTCATTAGCAGGCATGAAAAATACTACACGCTGTGCCCTATACAGTGGGCAGCTATTATCATTATTATCATTACTACTCGAGAAGGAAATTGATGCATTCAGAGGTTTAATTGATTCGTGCATATTCATGTGGGAAGTCAGTGGTAGAGTCACGACTGGACTGGATTATTATGCACTTCCATGCATAATAATTTCTCTGCAACTTGTAAAGAGAATAGACTACCTTGCTGTAATAAGTATGGGCATTTGAAGTTGAGGGATGTCATGGGAGAAGAGATGAAAATGACACCTTCATCAGCAACTGGTATGGATGGCGCTTTTCATTCTCCTGGGATCAGTCTATCTGTAATACAGTAAGTCAACTGTACTTGGAATAAAAAACAATAATAAATTTTTTCTTCAGTTTCCACAATAGCAAAAGTTTTCATCGCTTAGGTATGATTTTATGTTACCTTTTGTCAAGCATAGTAAACGCAAGCCCCGCTTTGGGCTTTCTCCGCCTTCCTAGCCCAGTTCTCCCTCTGTTCTTTCTCTTTTCCTTTCACAACAGAGTTTTTCTCCTCAAGGCTGGGATCGTGTTAAATATCGTCCCCGTACAGCTTGATTCAGACATGAAATAATTTCAGAGTTTGCATCAAATTGTTGTAATAAGAATCGGTGAAGTTTAAATTTAATTGGTTAAAATTGTTGTGGCAGACTTAAAGCTGGTTGTGGTTTTTTTTCCCCCCTTCTATTCAAAGTGGACAAAGGCTGTTGATTAATGGTAGGATCCTGCAAAGTGCTAAATACCCTCATTTTCCCTGCAGTCAGTGGGAGCTGAGGGTGCTTGGCACGTTCACACGGGTGGAAGGAGGTGGCACACAAAACTAAATGCTGGGTATTGAGCGATGCGGCTCAGTCCAGTTCAGTTCCAGTCCATATGAAGGTACGGACTTCAATCCTTCACATGTGTGAAAGATGGTTTTTATAGACACGGCTGTCCCTGCTGAATTTTGCATTTCAAAATACCACCCTTCAACGTTTGAACAATTCCATATTTTTTATTATGAAATTCATGAATATTACATAGAAGTGGAGGTGGATTTTTTTTGTTTTTCTTTAAAGTGATTTCATGCTTACAGAATTGTAACAGAGAGGGAAGCAGTCATGTTGGGCATATTATTTCTCAATTGCTACATGAGGCTGTGACAGAACCTTTTTGCTTAAATATTCCGGGCATTCCTTGTTGTAATATAATGGAAAAGAAAGTAGGTGATGTGCTAAAAATTGCAGAAAAGATAAGGAATAGGAAGGCATAGCAGAGTTCTTAGAGATTCTTCACTGAGAATAAAAAATGTTTTCAGAAATCATTTTTAGGAGAGTGAAGGACTCTCTGTTACCGGTCGTGGGGGAATGGCAATACCTTTAGAAAAAGCCATGCTTCGTCTTGAATGCAGGATTAGGCTGGGGGGGGGGGGGGAACAGCGGACCCAAAACCCAAAAGAGCAGGGCCTTTTAAAAGAATGGTGGAATAGATAGCCTTGCAAATAAATTTGAAACTAAAACTTGAAGTGGGTTGGATCTGCTTCGAGCACTTTTGTGTGCTAGATTGCCAGCAACCAGTTCAAGTTGAAGTGAGGGGTACCGTTAGATGGAAGTGTCAGTGGAGAAGATACTAAGATGTTCTATAGGAATTTCAGAGAATAAAGAATAAGAGAGCAAAATTGCATGATGGAATACATAAAATCGCAATATTGAGTTTGAAGAGGAAACTTGAAACATAGCTCTCCAGTCCTATGGAGATGACCTTTATGTAATGTGTAAGAAAAAACTTAATACAGATGTTTTATTTATACATAACCAAATGGGATGAAGTTAAATGATTTTTAATTTTGCCAAATCACCGACAATTTCTTTGTTGTGCAAGGAGTGTTTTAATCTATTTAGGTTTTGGTTTTTTTTGCTTTTGCTTTTGCAAATATTTAATATTTTATATTTTGGACATTCCCCCTGCTCAGCTGTGACTCCCAGATGAAATAATCCTCCTCTTCTTCCCTTTAATAATTCAAATAGCATACATATAAAAATATGAAAATCCCAACGTAAACGTACCAGAAGTGCTTTTAAGGTAGCTGTTCAGCTTTACTGTTGAAAACATGCATGTCTAAATAGTAATGAGGGTTCATCAGAGTTTTGAGCTTACGAGCACCAAGTAGTAGGGATGCTAGCTGAAGAGTTTATGGGAGATGCAAGTCTAAGAATGCTTTGCCAGCTACTTTTCCTCAGGTATGTATGAGAAAAGATCTTTGGATTGTATTGCCTTTTTTAGCAATGTGTGTCGAGAAATCCATATTCGCAGCAAAGGGGTTTCAATATTGCATAACAAGATATTATTAAGTTCAGTCTGTTTTTCAGGCATTGTTATAGGCACCAACAATAGCCAGGAACGATGAATTAGATATTGATTCAGCCAACCTGTGATTAATTTTAAAGTGGATTCCTCATAAAACCGTGCTGGTTTCCTATCAGATGACTCCTAAGCGTAGTACTTGGGTCAGGCTTGCAGAAAACTAAAGACTTTGCCCATCTTTGGCCTACTCTGTGTGTTTCCTGCCCCCTTATAATCTTGGGACTCATCAGCAGACCACGTTGTCTCTATTTTCGTTAATGCCCAACTAGCCATGGGCCTAATGGTATGTGATGTCTCCCCATCATGCCAGAGCCTTCATCTTTCCACTTGTCCTCCCTTGTCAGCTCTTTTCATTTTACTACTGTCTAGAAACCACAGGTGTCTTAGTGCTGGTTCTGCACCAGCTGAAGAGACTGATTTAATTTCTCCAGGATGGATTTGATTTTAGGTATATTCCCCCCCTCTCTGCCAGAATACTCATCATGGGTGCTCGGCAGCAGGATTACGTGTCTTCATTTCTATGATGTTGCTTCTCAAAAAAAGAACCCCAAACTATTCACAGCCATGTTGTTCTTTAAAACCTCTAAGCATTTTTCATCTCCAGCTAATGTCTCTCATAGATGTTAAATAAAGAAGCAAGCAGATCTTTCTTCCCTTGGTCACTTTTGTGCACTAAATGGTGGACTAGTCTATATGGCTATGCAGGTTAAACACAGAACGTAAAGAACATGCAGACATGTAGTCAACTTGCTGCTCCAGCTACCCCAACCAGCAGTATAGCTGCACCACACCAATTGAAAAAAAGCTTACGTGATTCTCGTACACAACAGAAAAGATATTTAAAAAATACACAGATCGGTGTGTCTGCGTAAAGCGCTGAAAAATTTTATGTTCTTCTGGTCACCCATGTTCAAGAAAGATTAATTTAAACTGTGAAACAGGTATAGAGAATTGCTGCTAGGATGATTAGGAGAATCTGTATTATGAGAGCAGATTAAAAGAGTATGGTTCACTTGTCCTAGCAAAATAAAGGTTGAGAAGGGGATATATGTTAATCTTTATAAATACAGTCAGAGGATAAAAGCCATGAAAGAGGAGGAATTATTTAAGTTCCAGGATAATCCTTATAACATCCACTAGGTATAAATTGGTCATTATTAAATGGCTCAGATGGGAAATGAAAAAAAAAAAAAAAGGTTGTGTAGGGAGGTTGTTTGTTTGGGGTTTTGTTTGGTGCTTTTTTTTTTTCTAAGAGCCGTTTAGTTTTGAAATGACTGTTGAAACACTATTGAAATGTAAGAGGGGTTTGATAAATTCATAGAATAGTTGCTTAAACAATGTGGGAGTAGTGCCAGGCAGCTGCAGATGTTTGCATTGATGATATCCCCAAAATGAAGGTGAAAAGAGATGGACTATGAGATGGTCACATAGTGACTTCAATCTTGAGACCTGAACTGGCCCGTGAAGGAGATCATTTATTTCTAGTGCCTATAAAAGATGCAACGAAAGACCAGCCTGTTCTGTTTACAGTGCACAGGGTTTATCTTGTATTTCATTAATCAGGTGTTTCATAGAGGAGCGGTGTCCTGCAAGGTATGTCTTGCTCAGACGTTCAACCTCTCACCGTATTTGGGATCAGAAGGAATTTTCAGTAGCCGGACTCATGGCTGTGGTGGGAAGGGAAAAAAATGAGGGGAATGTTTTTGCCTCTACCTATGTACTGGGATCATCTGGACGCTTTCGTGTTCATGAAGAAAGCCACGTCATGGCCAGTGTGTTTGATCCCTCCTCTCCTCTTCCCTTGCCGCGCTGGAGTTCTTGAGGCATCAGTCTTGGACTCTGTTGTTTTGTGGTAGACGGAGCATCCCTCAGAAGACAACGCAAACTCAAGCGGTACCAAGGGTTGACAACCCCAGTGCTTGGGGAAAGCGGTGGGTGATAGGTGCTTCGGCAAGAACCGTCTTCAGGCAAAACGTTGGGAGTATCGCGGCTTTGGAAGGATCCTTCTCGATTTTGCCTCAGTTTACTTTTGCTCAGTGAAGCATTTGGATAAAATTCTGCTGTTGAGCTCCTTGGAGTCAGAATGAATTTATTTTAACTTTCGTATTTTGATGAGTCTGCATGGCTCTTTCATATTCATCCTTGTGTAGCGTAGTTTAATACTAAAATTGCCTCAATCTGCGCTAGAAGCAAATGAATCACAGAAAGAACTTTTTATGCAGTAATTCCTTTCAGTGACTGAAATTTTATCTGTCCTTCCCCAAACTTCATCGCAGGTCTTTTGGTTTCGGAGTTCACTTATGTTATCTGCCATCTGATTTTAAAATACCAATCTTGAATTATGTGACTATATATGGACGAGGGAGGATTCGACCCCTTTTGGGTGCCTAAACTGTCTTCCTTTTGTTGCCAATAAAAGGAGGGATTATCTGGCAGGATTTCTGGTAACCTAGTCACAAAAAAAAGAGTTAAAAAATAATCATAAAAAAGGCAGAAGCAGGTAAAAAATTACCTTTTTTTTTTTCCCTCTAGTGACACCCTGTCCGCTATCTATAAAGTTGCCTAATATTTATGACCTTAAACCAGTATATCTTTGGTTCTGAAAGCAGCTGAGCTCTTTTCCGAGGTACTCAGTGCTGAACTTCTCGGCTCATCTATACGTTAGCGACTTATTATTCTGCGAGTGTCACTTCATTTGGGCTAGCAATAAGTCCTGTTCAGTCATTGTGCTGCAGAGGAATGTTTAAAGCTGCAATGTGCATTGGAGTCTGTTTGTTTGCAGCAGATGATTTGCCTAAGCTTTGATGCGCAGTCACTTTCTGACATTTGTGTATTTCAGCAGTGAACAATGTAAACTCATTTTCTGAGCACTTTGATTACTTGCACATAGCAGTGCCCATGGCATGTGACAGAGAAGAGCACTCTATCCACTAATCAGATAGATATGCTTCAAGCGTATTTACACAAAATAATGAAAACAGCTGTTAGATACCTTTAAACTTGAGTGTGTTTTGTTATTAATCTACTAGCCCGTACACATGACACTATAATTCTTCGCTCACTCAAGTTGCCTTTAATGACACAGTAATAAAACGGAGAGGGATGAAAGTAATGGAATTGTAGAATGTAATGCCTCAATTGTTCTACAGTGTCTTCCTTTTTGCCAAAATAAACCACAATTAGGTCCATATGGTGTTTTGAAGTTTTCAAGCAATGACCCTAATAAAAAGTAATGAATTTCTGACAAAAGAAAGCATGGTGCTCTTTTAAGCAGATATCTTCGCTATTGATCTAGTTATGATTGCAGACTGATATGCTAATAGAAGAAGAAAGGTTCAACGTGCCTGGTACAAGCACTTTCATTTGTGGTTTATTTTATTCTTATGAAATTCAGATTGAAAAGGTAGAAACATGTTGTAATCCATCAGTTATGACTCCCTTTTAAAAGACCTACTATAAAGAAAACAAACGGGATTTTTCTGAGAAAAGTGGAGTTTGGAAAGCATTTGTTAACTTGAAATTGTTAACTAGGAGCATGCCTTGCAATGATGAAGATGCTTTGTTTGGCTATAGGACATTTCACTTGAGCACTTTATTCTCTTCAGAGGTCCAAGCGCTGTTGTTTACTTTACTCTCTTCTAACCTTTTCATGGGGGAATTGGGGTGATACTCCTCTCCATCTAGAAAATCAAACCATCCGCGGAGCAGTTGTTAGGTAAGTACAGCTACTCAAGCGCAGCGACTAGGGAGGACGTGCAGCTCATCCTCCTATATATATAGTATACGTAGCTATGGGCAACCGTTAAAAAGGTACGGTGTGTCAGTATTACTCCAATGCCGTAATAATGATACCTGAAGTATGGGTAATCTAGTCTTAATAAAGAGAGGAGAAGGCAGGTTCTGGAAACAGATACCAGGGGAAGGAGGAAATAAATGGCTGATTTGATGAACCTTCACTGCTAGTGGTTGTTGAATGAATGTTCATTACACGCAGTCCTAAATGACTGAACTGAAAAGCAGCTGCTGTATAATGTATATTATTGGCATTATTTTACTCCAAGTGGTGTAGTTAATGTTGAGCAAGGCCTATAGTCTTGTAACATGAATCTATTCGGAGCATCCTTTCAGGAAAATCTACTTTCTTTACCTTTGATCACGGCTAGAAACTGTCTCTGAGCAGCTCCTTCACTGGTAAATTAGGAGTCTATTTATTTAATGGGCTAATTTCTCTTGTCGCCTGTTCTCTAACTATTGAGCTGCCTTTCAGACTTCCCACTCGAGTCTTTACTGCTGTACCTTTGGAAAATAACCTAATTTGGCCCTCAGTAACCCTTACCATTTTTCATTTATGTTTGCTACCTTCTACGTTGGTAATTTCTCCGTCTCCTTATGTATCACATACTTGTGTGTGGTTACTTTTTTCATCTTAATAGGAAAGAGTCCTGTTCACGGGTAGAACTTTATCCTCAACGACGTATCTTACTTTTACAAGCAAGGGAAATGAAATGCTATTTATTCCACCGCTTTTCTTCTTTCTGAAAACAGGTACTCTTTTCTAATTTTTCACCTTCTTATACTGGATGCCTCAATGAGATGTGAATGATTAATTGTTTTATCGCAGCTATGTTTTTAATAGTAATTGACTGTGCTTAGGAGCTGGGGCTTGCCTTCTGGAGGAGGGCGTGGGCCATGGGAGAAACTAATCTCGCTTCAGATTATAAAATTCGGATTATTTCTGTTACTTTGAGTTCTAGTAAGAGGAACATAAAAGTGAAAATCCCCCCCCCCCCTTAATTTCTGTGATTAAAATGTGGGAATTGATTTTTCTTGCCCCAATTTTCAGCTTTAAGAAATAGTCTTATGCTGTGAAATAGAATGTCAAGTTTTAGACTGGTTTTAAATTGCATTGAAAAAATCCATCAACCATAGGTAGCCTAGGAGGTGGATGTGTTTAAAATATGCTAATTTCTACAGCCAGTTGTAGGTGAGAATGGTTGGGCTTTTCACCCAAACTGAGCAGCTTCTCCCAAGAAGCTGGATAGGAGCAACAGGGTTTGGTGTGGCTCCTCATGCACCACTCATGCTTTGGTGCTTGTGTTAAACTTCCCTCCTGTATCATAAACAATAACAAATACACTGAAATATTTTTCATACTGAAAAAGGGTCTCAAAGCTCAGAGAAAGCGTGAGAGTCTTCAAATGCTTAACTAAGTCCTTTAGCCCCTGGTTTTATTCATTAAAATATAAGGACCTAATTCTGCAAGGTCGTCCTCCCTTGAGAAGTCTAAATACCATCAGGAGACTTTGGAAATTCTGGCTTATTTTTTTTATACAACTCAGTTGAAATTATTTGAGATTTCTAGGTACTTTGAAGTTTTTGGTATACCTGCAAAGGCTTCTATAAACTTACCTTAGTACCTTTTGAAATCTGAAGTTTTAACCATTTGTGATGTCCCAGGTTTTGGCCGTTAGTCTGGAAAAGCGATCATGCTGGCCACTGCTGATTGTGTGTGTCATTTATTTGACAAAAGTACCCCACATATTTTCATTTCCATGTTACTAGTACTTTCACTTGCATTGTGGTAGCATCTGGTGCATCCTGTGACTTTCCCACACGTGAAAATAAGGCAGTCATTAGCACCCCAAGCAGATAATAATACAAGGTTTCCCATGTTTAATATAGCTGTGCTTGAGTACACGTGGACAGTTCTATAGATGACTAACTACAGTTATGGAGACTTTCTCAGACTGCATGTGTGTTTGCAAGACTAGCTCCTCAATGAACAGTAATTCTTATTACAGAGCTGTTACTAGCAGGCCGAATTACTCCATTATAGATCTCATGTAAAATCAGGTCTTGACAAAGGGAACACAATTTTCAGCCCCTCATGCAAAACCCAAAAGTTTTCTTTTTTTGGATCTGCTGATCTATAGAGAGGGAAGTGTACCATGTCTTTTATTTCATTTCTTCTTTTTCTTTTAAATACGTTCAAGCTCCTTTAAGAACACTGTCCGTTCCTGTGTAATGATCAGAGATGGTGATTTTTAGCAGTAGATCGAGGGGACAAGTTTAAGAAAACATTTATTGTACTGTGTTTTGGAAACACAAGCTAGTTGTAGAGGTTACGTTCAAAATAGCAGGAACTAGTACGGCAGCATTTTAGTAAATTAGGATATAAACAAACATCTGTTGCAGGAATGTAGAAATGACATCATAAAGAATGTATGCAAAAACTTAATTGAAAAAGAATGATGCAGAATTGCAGCATGACTTTAAGTCTAAATTGATTTTTGCCTTCAGAGTGAAAGTGGGATTTTTGTGCAACATTCCGATACTATAAAGTATTTAAAATGTAATGTCCTATTAATGTACCTAAAATGTAGACTCTGGGTCACCCAATAAGAATAGTAGTTACAGTAATACAGTATATGTAATATGCAATTATCTTGACAATAGTTTTATTTTTTCAACAATTTTGTCATAAAAGAGCAGTAAGATACAATGAATTTGATTCATTTTGTGTGTGTGAATCATTTAATAGGCCATTACATCTACTATATTAGACTCCATTCTCCTTTCAGAGCTTTTCATTATAAGGCTGTCTTTAATGGAAAGAAGTTTAACCTTCCCTCCCAGATAGATTGAACCCCATAACAGTGTAAACATTCTCATTATAAAATAAAATCCCCTTCCCCAAGGGCAGCACTATAATTATGTTGCAGAGTGTTGTACAAATGTTTCTCTTAAAAAATGTTGTCTCATTCTTGTCCTCAAGTTTTTATCATTTTCATTTATGAAGAGAATCAATAATACTTTTAAATTGTAATTTAATAAAATAAATATGATCTGATTATTTTTTAATTTTTTGAAGTTATTTTAATCAAGTTTGAGAAGAAGTCATCAGTAAAATTGCTGTTGATTTATAAATAGGATAATTAGAGGCTTTCCTCCTAAGTACTGTTCACTGGCATTGTGGCTGTTTTTATTGCCTAGTCAAACCTCTTCATTCAATTTTAAAATTGCCTTTTGAATGAACTGCGCTATGAGCTTGCCAAATAGTGTCACCGTTAATACCTTACCTCCTCTATTTCATTGTCCAGTCTGTAAATGCACAATAAATTGTTTGATAAGGAGGTCAATGAGGTTGTACTAGTTTTTAAGTGAATTATGGCCACACGTTTCAGATTATGTCACGCTCTTAGTGTAGTGCTGTGCTTAAAAGGTGGTGATACAGTGCGTGGTAGATCGTTTGGTATGGTTGCTCAAGGACTAGACACAAATCAAGAAGAGCGGCTTCTCCACCGGTCTTTATAGAGCGAATAGATGACAAAAGTGCACCTTTACAAATCCAATTTCCCATTCCGTAGCGCGTCCCTTAGTCTAATTAAGGAAACTCTCAGCAGCAGGTACACACCACATGCTCCACGAGGGTGGGTTAAGACGAAGACGTCTGCAGGCAGGAGAGTGTTTCGCTGCTTTGGCTATGGAGAAGCTGCAGTAGTGTTCCTGGAAGGCCCTCAAGCTTCTCCCACCACCGTGGTGGACGGTCATCTCTCACGTCTCCCGAGATGCTGGGCGGGCATCGGGTTTTTCTGTAGGCATAACTGATTTTGGAGAACCGTGCTGGACTGGTGTCACCGTTCCAGCGGTTTCCCGTGCCAACGCGTCACCTCCTCGCAACCCTCCTCGGCTTGGAGAGCTCCTCCACCGACCAGGCCGTGGCTTCCATCCAAGCCCGCCTTGCCCCCGCGCGCCGCGCGCGAGCGGTTTTGAAATAGAAATGTAAAAGGCGAAAGTAAGAAACTTTGTGCTTGTTGAGTCTAAAAGAAAGTCTGTTTGTGTGTGTCTCTCCCTTTGTAACAGAAGGAATGTTTCTTATGTTTCTGTCTTCAGACAGTTGGCACACATTTCATCTCAGCAGCTGCTTTCTCTTAAAGTGCAGTAGAGTGTAGGACTGTAGTGACACTAGCATTAATACTTCACATTCTGCTATCATATGCTGTCACTGTGAAATATGGATCTAGGTTACATGTGTTTGCAGACTTTGTACTGCTGAATTATGAAAGCTGACTCCGTTGGAGGATTGTGTTGTATTCAGAGACTGTGAACTGAACAATAAATGAATGCAGGCAGAGACTTGCAGTCATAAGCAGTATCCTCCTTTTTGGCCTAATTGAGACAATAGCTTTAAAATGTCGAATTGCCAAATAAAACTCCATTGTTGACTTAGGTAAATATGTTTAGCAGGCATCTAAACATGTCTCTTGTGGGCACGTTTTAGTTGTTATCCTCAACATTGTTTAAATATTATTTTTAAATCCCGTTCTTCTGAATGGTATGAATTACTGCCGATGACTAAAATTTATTACGAAGAGTAAAAATACTACTGCTGTCTGACAAAATATTTGGGGGAGAACAATGAGTTATTTTGTTATCGAGACTTAACGTGTACCCATAAATAGGACTCTGCCATCTTTTTATGCACCTGGATGCCTATCGGAGGGGTGAAGAGCTGCGCTTTCCTTATTTCTAAAGGTACAAAGTTAATGGAGATGGAAGTATCAGCTAAGGTGTCAGGAATTGTCGGGTTTGCACCGTAACGCATGGTACCCGTGCGTTGGACGCGGTGCGTAGGGGATCCGGTCCTGCCCCCCTGAAGTCAGCTGGGGCTGTGTCAGCACATCAGGCGGGAGCTGCGGCAGTGGGAAACTAAAGGGTAAGCAAAGCTGCTGGAAAGGAATATTTGGAATTATTCTGAAATGAATGCTCAGCATAAGGAGGTACCGGCATATCTGCAAGCAGATCTTAACACAGGCTCGTGTACGTAATTTTGTTGCGCTGAAAACGTTAATCGGTGTATTGGTTAAAGTCAGATTTGCTTGGTGCCTGAAGTTCTGCCAGTAAATTATTTTATTTCTTAAAACAGCGGGCTTTAGGTATCTGTAATTCTAGCGATAGCGTCGATGCTGTGACTACACACTGACAATTGAAGTTGATTTTCTGTGTGCAGCTGCTGAGGATCAGAAAGCAAGCCTAGGTGTAGAAAGCTGGCCTCCGATGTAGCAGCCTCCATTCATTTTCAGTTTTTACCTTTGGATATCAACTTCTGTAAAGGCACAGAGTGAATAAACAAAACACACGTGTTTCGGTAGTGTTAGGTTGTATTGCTGGTACGTGGGCTTTAAACCACACCTCTTCAGGAGCTTCCAACTGGCAGAAACCCATAATCAACATGCTGACCATGACCAGCCTAATGCTTAGATTAATGTTAGAATTGCTGCGGACAGTGTGAAAGAAATGTTTGGTCTTACTGAACTTGTCTGTATATTGTAGTGCTTGGCATGCATGGGGTTTGTATCATATACGTATGGAATTTTATGTGAAGTGGTTGCTGTCAGGGCTCTTCCCATGTTAATTTTGATGTTTCTTTTGTATCTGCTACTTAAGTGGGAAGGTGGGGTCGTATCCTGTCAAAGCAGTGCTGTTCCTGTGCACCAGGGCTTCTTCCCACAACAACCTCTTCTATTGTCATCCCCTTCCCTGACTTCTTTTAAATTGCATCCAGGTTCATGTTAAGTTTAAATGTGCTCATCAAGAATTGTCCTCGACCAGAAACCATGCGCTTCTAATTTTGTACTCGAACAGGACATTGTTCAGTTGATTGTAAAGAGGTGAAATACATAAACAATTTTAACAATAGAATTTAACCTGTTAATGAATCATGCTGGAGGTAATATCTACATGCTTTCTTAGAGGCCTAGCTACATGCGTAATAAATCAACATGGTGCTTTTTAGGTGCTCACTCATTTTCTGTGCAGCAAGCAGCTGCATCATCAGTCTTTTCCTCTTTGCCTGTCTTCTCACAGCATTCGAGTTTTTTATTCTGGGGCACAGTATGTAGAAACTTCGCCCTAGTGAGGTTTATTTTTTTAATAATAGGAAAAAATACTAATAAATCTCAAATTTTCATTCATCTACATCTGCTTTTCTGTCAAAGTGAAGATCATTTTCCTGATCTTGACCAATCTGTGGCCTTTTCTGGACCAAAAGAATGAGGGTAATGCGTTGATGTTCTCATAAAGAAGACCATTTTGTAGTTCATTGCTTCTGTTCATCTTTGTAAAATATTCTCGTATTTGTCAAAGTGTTTCTGTGTCATGTGACAAAGAAACAGCAGTAGAAACTGGATGAACACCATAATTTTTCTGAAGTGTCTGGAGTCTCTTTTAATGTATGGAATAGTGCGTAAATCTACTATTAAATTTATGGAAAATTAATCTTGGGTGGAGTATCGCACTGGTTAGAAGGTAGAATTCATGTACTCTGTCTCTAATTGATGTGGTGTAATAGTTAAATTGCATGGTCCTTAGAATACTAATCATAGCAGCATTTACCAACAAACCAAAATTGTCACTTTTCTGTGGGGACCATTTACAGCAAAGCTAGTGTTACTAGTCAGCATGCAAGAAAAAGACCTTTGCACTTAAGTTACATTATTTATCAGAGCTTTTCAGTGGGGAGAAGTTCTTTTTGTTTTAATACACTTATGCTGTGTAATTCTGTGCATTTTATAGTATTAATTGGAGAAACCATTAAAGCGCTGTGACAACCTGCAACATTTCTCTTGCATCTACCTACTGGTTAGGGGTTCCTCTGCCAGACTTTATGTCCTCACCTATGTCTTTAGTCACCAGCTTTACAACAGGGCAGCACCAAGGATGCGGAGATGCTGCAAGTCACAGAGCTCCTCTGGCTGAGGACGGAGAGAAGCAACAATAGCAAAGGGTAACACAAGGGGATGAAGGAGGAATTGAGTGAGATTGAAATCTCTGCAACTGTGGATGTCGATGGGGATGGGTCCTCCGAGCTACCTACATGCTGGTGTTCATTGTAACATATGCTACAAATAAACCAGGGACGGCAATATAGAGTTGGGATGTAGGAAATAAGAGCTTGCCTTGTGATGGAAGCCAAGAGGGCTATTTGAATATTACCATGAAAAGATGTGGTTGTGGATTGTTCTACCTTGGAGATATTCTGGCACTTGAAGGTTTATGCTGCTGCTCTCGGCTTTCTGTTCCTGGCCCCTCGTAGGGTGGTGGACCTCCCATGCGTGACTGGGAGGCACTGGTCTTCATCAAGCCTCGTGAATGTAAAGATACTCAGTACCTTTTATCATCAGTAAGATCCTCAGAACTAATCTAGCACGCAGTTTTTCAGAGATTACTGTGTAATAATGCCCCAGAGACATGGTGAGCAAAGTTCTCAAGCCCCAAAGGACTGAACTATGAAACCACATTTCTAAATAGATTAAAAGTATTTGTCATCGGCTGATTTGCCATGAAAGGCTGAACAGAAGTCCTTTACACGTGTGTGCTCATGCATGCGGATGTGCACGCACACACACGCACACTTGAGCTTGTAGGAACGCAGTGTGCTTCGTTGTTTTATTTGCTAACAATCAGGATTTTAACATTTGAAGCAGGACCTATTTCTGGAGCAGTCTGAGCTAAAGATTGAATTTCTGAGACACTCTTATGGTTTATTGTGTCCTTTTCCCCCTCATTAGTGTATCGTTGTGGGAGAAGGTCCAAAACGATCTCAAATGCGTAGGCTTTTGAGATAATTCAGAAGAATTGAGCCATGCTGTCTGAGTCGGTACCAAAGTCAATTATTTAGGCAGCTTTATCAGCAAACTGTGTAAAAGGAAAGGAATCCCGCCGTTTTTCCCCCGTTGCCCTTCTCTTACACCAGTTCACAAGGCAGCAACGTACGTGGTGTTTTGTGCTTTCCATGGGAATCCGAGCCAAAAGGTTTATTAAAAACGAAACCAGCACCACCCCCCCAGACATTTTTCAACCCATGTTGGCGCTCCTACGCCAGCACCCTGCTAGGTCAGTCTCAAAAAGGCCATCGTCTTCGGCAGGCACGTGTTCTGGTCCTACCGCAGATTCCACTGCTGTTAGGTGGAACGGCACAGCCTCAACCAGGGGCGTTCACAACGTGAGTCGGAATCACAGTGTCTCATTTAAAGCTGGCAGGATATCTCATCATGCCTACCTTTTAATCAGATGATATTCCGATCACCCTTCCCATTCATTAATGATCAATACTCTTGTTTCAAGTCACAGATGTATTTCGTCTTCAAATAAAGGTTCGTGCTGTGGGCATCGCTGTGTCCAGTAAGGATTTACTTTTTTAATTTTAAAAAAATATAACCGGAAAATGTGACAATTATAATGCAGACCTAAAGGCCCTTCCCAGCACAACTGCGGTAAGTACTTTAAGCATATGAAAGTGTTTTAACTGTGACATGGATTCTCTGAAAAATAAGCATCTGATTCTGATAGAGACCCCGTTTTACTGACAAAGCCAAACAACTGAGTAGATGCCTACTTCATGAATTGCTTTAGTTGGGATGCAAGTATGCCATAAATCTTGTAACCAAAATAACGGTATAATATTGAGATGAATACAGCGATTTTTCTGTCTCATTTTTTAGACAGCTCAGAGAACTTTCCTTATGACTGTAATCTGTTCCCTGTAACGTAGTCTGGCGCAGAAGGCATAGGCATCAGCGTTTCTAAATGGTTTGTATGATCAACCATGCCTAATGGTTTGTGGACCAGATTTTCAGCTGGCTTAAAGGGCTGCAGTTCTGTGGAAGTCAATGCTAACATTTTGTATCATCTGAGAATGTGATTTCTTTTTCCAGCCGTATAGACTCGATCGAACAGTGTCCATAGACTTAAAACCGGCAGATTTATTTCTCAGTTTTTGCAGTGTCATGTGTTGGTGTCATCAATATTATAGAAATAATCAAGGACAATTCCCCCCAGTAATGTGAAAGAAAAACTGGTGAATGACAGGTGTACAGGATAGTTTCAGAAGTAATGTTGAAACTTGACTTTGGTGAATGGCAAGTGGGACAAATGTGCAGTTATTATCTATTTAATTAAATGGTTCATAAGAGTCAAAGTGTTTTAAATACATCATAAAATACAGGAGGTCGGGAACTTCAGAAACCTAGTAATTTAAATTAGTATTAAATAATAGGTAAATGAGGGTCTTCTTTTAAGGCACTCGGTCAAAACTTACAGTATTCTATCTCGAACGTGAAAGGAGACTTGAAAAAGACCCAGCAGAATTTTTTTTTTTAATTTTTTTTCCCCACAAGGGCTGTGATTTCTGTTGCCCTGTGATGCATAAAGGAAACCTGGAAAAAAGTTTTTGGTTTTGTGATACTTGTTTTTTGTTAATATTTTCTCTGCTTTTTGAATCTTAAAGACTGTTAAAATGTTTAAACTGTTCCCACCCGAACACACAGATGGAAGACCAGCGTGTATTAAAGCACATTCGTTTTCATCCCTTACACTGTACTATAGAGGGTTATTGAGACAGAGAGGAAAATCTTTCATCTGACTTGTTCTTATTTAGTAGCTGGACAATATCAGCATTGGTTAATAAACTAAACCCAATGAAAACCTCCCTCAAAGAGCATTTTTGCAGTCTGTTGCTCAGTTTTCACATTCTTTTTCCTTGTGATGATGTGATCATTTCACTCCAGTTCTCCAGTCACCATGCAGTCTCCTAGGACAGACAAGACCTGAATTTCTAATGTGAAGAAGCATGATACAAACATGCTATACATTATAGAAAAGGAAAAAAAAAAAAAGAAAAATCCCTTAGAGGATTTTTAATTTTCCATGCACCTTTAACTTTTTAAAGAAAACTTTGACCATTTACAGATTAGAGTTTTAAATAGAAGCTGTTTGGAGGTGTTGCTTTTAGATATTTAGATTATTTTCTTCTCTTTGTAGTATTCCAAATTCTGTTCCTCAGTGACGTGCTGCTGCATTTCTTCTGACTTTTTTACATGCTGATGTGTGATCTACCTCTGGAACTACATTTGGAGGTGGAATGCCACTCTGGCCTTGTACTAAAACGGTGCTTGAGTTTTTAAATATGTATGTAAACTGCTATCTGCATCATCACAAGAAAATGTTTCATAACTGGCTATATCAAAACTGGTTATAGAAAATGTCATTGGTTAAAATCTCAGTGAATGATCAATCATAATGGCTTATTTACAGTTCCATTTTAAATCAGTGCTCCATTTTAAAAAATACAAATAGTGAAAGGGGTGAGAAGAACAGCTGAAGAG
>JANZLQ010000001.1:49103790-49128790 GCA_026212715.1 Elanus axillaris | reverse complement strand
CCAGCTTTGAAGTGGCTGGTATCAAATTTTTTTTCAAGATCTGCTTAAATTTAGAAAAAAAAAAAATTAAGTGCTTAAGCACCATTGGTTTTTAATGAGACTTGAACTTATAAGCGTTTAAGTCAATTGTGAACCTGGAATTAGGCTCTAAGGATACTTAGTTCTTCCGAGGTATGCATTGACCTAGCTTCTGTTTAGACACCTGATTCCACATAAAGTTTCTTTGAGAATAAAAGCATTGGGAAATGCGTTTTCTGAAAAGGCTGGTTTTAAAAGTAGATCCATTCTTTAAAAAAACCCAAAAACCCAGACTGGCTGCTTGCTTGAAAAATTATCTTCTTCTGTCCCTGCCTCCTCAACTCAATAAAAACTGGAGAGCTTTGAAAACTTCTGTTTAAGGGCAAGTACTCCTTACCCATTTAGAGAAGGAGCTGCTGCCATATTAAAGTATTTCCTTCTCATTGAAGGCCAACAGATTCAGGTCATCATGTGTCTTCTCTCCGTTACGTGAGACTATAACGCCCGTTTGCCCCTCTAGTCCACAGAATGCCTCACCGAAACCCTTGTTGCACATAAATATAAGGGACTGGCGAGTACAAGTTGAAGTATTCTGCTTTAGTCCTCGCGTGGTTTATTTATTCATTCCTTTGGTATCATGAAGGCTTTCTTCAGCTGTTACTGCCACGAAACAGGCAACAAAGGCTTTTCACTTACCAAAAAATTCTTGGAGAATAAGGAAACAGTAATGTTGGAAGTTTGATATTGCTGAATTAAGTACTGCATTCAATTTTCTTGGACTAAATCTAGCAATATTATAGTCTATTGAAAAAAACCCTTAATTTAAAAATTTATGTAAAGATACGAATTTAGCGTTCATCATGTGTGGGTGTCTGTAAGTATATTTAATGCATTTTTAAATATCAGGAATAACCTGAACACTTAACAATAGTTACCAAGGTAAACGCAAATAAAATAATAGCAAAGTTTCTCCACTGCAAGCATATAAATTTAAACATGGTTTTGGTTAAAAAAATAAATTTGCTCGTCAGATTAATTTATCGTTGATGGTTTGGTTGCTTTCTCATATCACAAAGTCATTATTTATGGGATTTAGTTGGATGAAATTGTCATCTTCTGAAGATCTGAGAAATCAAGTTCCTGACAACCTCTGTGCGGTTGCGTGAGTCACGGCAGACCTCCTTCCTACTGATATATGGGCTGGAGCCCTGGGTGAAGGGGAACACTGAAAACAAACCTGCCAATTATTTAAACCATCTTTCACGGCAGAAGGTTTTGCATTTTGGGTATTGCATTTGTCCTGTCCACGATGGTCAATCAGGAGATGTCGTTCAAAGAAGGTGGGAGATATTTAGGTTCTCTTTCCACTGAAGAGGCACGTAACTTTGAGCAAAGCTCTTCACCTCCTTCACTTACCCTGCGGTTGCAATGGGGCTAATAAGGCTTATAATTTGTATGCTTAGTATGCAAATGGGCAAAGTAAAGCATGCTTAAAAAATGGCCATTGAACTTGGAAAGCTATTTTTCCTATTAAAACTAAAAAAGAAGGAAGTATCAAAACGTGGTCATCATCTAATTGCGTCTTCGCAAACCGTGTGGTGTAAGTATAAATGTGACTTCTACGTATTATCTCTTTAGAAAGTCTTTTTGCCACAAGAAGAATAATGGCAGCATACTCAGCAGGCTGCAGGAGGATGAGATAGCATGCTTGCAGCATTTCTTTGCAGCATAATTGCAGCATCAATGAACCATGAATTCAGCCTAATTAACATAACTGGAACCACTGCAATCATGCTGCCATTCAATTTAGTTTTTGAACATTCTGGTGAAGTATCACGGTTCTGCTGGTTTATTGTTGAGTCGCTGTAGAGAACCGTCCACTTGCTTTCTTGCTGCTGTCTTGATGTATTTTTATTATTTCAGGATAACTAGGGAACTTCAGAAGCGGAAGATCATTGGCTTACTGGTTCCATTACTGAATCTACAAATAATCCTGTATTACTTCCTGTAAAAAGTAATGAAACCATTTAGTATACTATAAAACTCACAGTAAACGTACTAAATTTCCAAGTTAGACACAGGTTCTGAATTGTAATGGATAACGAATGGCAAATAATTCTGGAACTATTTTGAGTTAAGGACTGCATTCCCAGAATTTTAAAAATAGCATTTTCTGTTACTCTTTGTAAACAGTATACCTAGGAGGAACTTTTTTTAGAAAAGCCTGGATTTTTTTAATGTGTTGCTCTGCGAAAAATATTTTTTATTGTTGCCGTTGGTTGCGCTACAGTAAAATCAGGAAGCCACAGAAGCAGATCAGGTACCACTGGTCTTGGCAACAGGGCAAAATAACCAGCTCTTTTGGACAGAGAAGTCAAGGGACTGCTGAAAACATCAATAGCTGGGAAATAGGAGAGCTGGGACTAGGAGGCTTCCTGCACCTCTCTTGGCCATTAGGCAAGAGGTCCTTCATGGTGGCCCTGAAGCCACTTCACAATGATCCGCCACCAGGAGTTACTTCTGCCATTTGTGACAGAACTGAGCTAAAAAGCTTAGGAATCACTGCCCTGTTGTTTTCTGCCCTTGAATAACTGCGGAAAGGCGAGAGTAAACCTTTTCCTTGTAGCTGATTTTACGTGGCTGTGATAGTGGTGTTTTACCACGTCTCCACGAAAATCTGCTCAAGATTAGTGATGTAGCTGGGATTTTTTAATTACCTTAACGTGCAAAAAAATAGATAAAATAAATTTTTAAAAATCTTTCTTAAATAGAGAAGTTTTACATTGGGAGCTCAAAACGTTAAGTTTGGAAGTTGTTCATAGCTACTAGAAATGATTCCACAGTTCACTGCTTAGAAAATCTCCCATATGTGTTTTTATATACACAGACACACACGTGATAGATGAGTGTATATGTGTGTATATACACATATAAAAAAAAAAGGCTGTGCTTCTGAAATAAACAGTTCCGCATTTTCTGAAGGATAGTCATGTTGAGAATAGTTGTTTCCGCTAGATAAGACCAGTCCACTGAGGGTGACGGACCATGAATTATATAGATGGTGGTAAGCAAGTTGTTGATGGAGGGAGCAGGAGCACAGAAGTGGTATAACTGTAATATTTAATGCTGCTATGAGGGCCATTTTTTTGCAGACTATTTGCAATGGAGGTTTTTAGTAGTTGATGGTTTTTACACCAAGATGGTTTGTAATGCAGTGGTCTTACCTGGAAGCAATGAATGATGTCTATGACTAGGGTATCATTTGAGAGAGTGGAGAAGTCTCCCACGTAACTGTTTGATAGAAGGCCTTTTTTGAACCTTATGTGGTCTAATAATCCCTGACCAGTGTGTATTCTGGAAGGGCTCCAATGTCACTGGCTGGATGGGTGAATCATAGAATCACTTAGGTTGGAAACGACCTTTAAGATCATCGAGTCCAACTGTGGTTTGAGGGAAGGTGTTGCTGGAAGAACGAGATACAGTGATTTCAGGAAAATATTCCATTCCAAGGTGGTTTTCTCTGTTTCGAGGATCATCTGCGTTTTCCTTGGGAGAAACTTCAGCCCTTTTCATTCATGTGGCTGATTCAGAAAATTCTATATTCATGTTGACTCCCAGACACTAGATTTCCATTCGTTAATTTCTTTTTTTTTTTTCCCTGATGATGTTAACTCAGGAAGTGATTTGTTATACTTTCCACTCTAAGCATCTAAGTATAATTTTAGCAGAGAAGAACTGCAGACCTTTTGAAAGAGCCGTCTCAGTCATCTTTTGCTTCCTTCTGTGTCCTGATGTGACCCTCAGTTAGTATCTGAGATCATATGAAGCTCTTTCCTATATTCCTGCTGGAATGACAGTAGAATTTATCACTGACCTTTCTACCCTTTCCTTTTCTCTGTAAGATGCTTAGTGTCTTCTGAGAGGTGGGCATTTTCTTCAGCCTCCCTTTTCTGCTTCTAATACAAAAACTGTATGGTTTTTTCCGCCGAAACTTATTTGTTAACGTTCGCTGTCTGTGACCACGGGTGCATGCGTAACAAAACAAAGCACTGCTGCTCACCTGGTTGAATGTTCAGGGTAGAGTCATGGGTTAGACTTATAGATGTACTGGTAGGTTTTGCAGGGCCTCAAAGGCTCACAGAATTCAAATGTGTACTTGGAATTTACTTCACGTAAGAAACAAGCTCTTACAGACTGAAATGCTTTATAAGATATGCTCTTTTCTTTCATAGGATCTTATCTGAGAAAGAGTTCAGCTTAGCATTTACAAAAATTTGGGCCCAGCCATACAGTGAGACACTTTTCAAGAAGGTAGTTAGATGTATGTATATAACCTAAATGAACACGCGTGGTCAAACTGACCTCAGCACCAGTGAGACTTCTTGTGTCTGTATGTTTGTCAGGCACTGGAACAGGCTGCCCAGGGAAGTGGTGGAGTCGCCATCCCCGGAGGTGTTCAAAAAACACGTAGACTGGGCACTTCAGGACATGGTGTAGTGGGCATGGTGGTGTTGGGTTGACGGTTGGACTCGATGATCTTAAAGGTCTTTTCCAACCTAAACGATTCTATGATTCTGTGATGTTGAAGCTGGGAGATGATCTGGGAGCACTGGAAAAGAGTTGGAGAGGGAAGTCCAAATGTGGTAGGTGGAGCAGAATGACCGGCTGATGAGTTTTATTTTTTTTTTTAGTGAACTGGTGGGTTGCTGATCTAGTGTTTTGCAAGTTGTAGCTTAAAATTAAGAGATCATTATAATGAAGAGTACCCAATGTAGACTGTACCCCTCTAGTTTCTCATTAATCTGTGATTAACGTCCTGTGTATAACTCCGAGTGGAGTGCCAGACTACACATTGTAGCATTATTGAATAAGAAAATGAAGAAATCTGACAGTTTCACCGTCTTCATCAGTGACTCTTCCTGACTTCAGCCTGCAAACAAGCCGTGGTGGCTGTGGGATGGTCTGTCAAGCTTGCTGTCCTAACTCTAGTTTTTAGGTGCCGGTTAGTCATTCTCTTTTCAAAAGGCTTAATGTGCGTTTTCGCTGAGACTCTCCAGTGGAACATTTCTTAAAGGTAGGGTCAAGCAGAGGGCTGGCTGCAGTTGAGGAAGAGTGGAAGGAAGTGCAGAGAATAGCTGAAGTGGTTGGTTCCTGGAAGACCAAGTCGGTGATTCATCCATTTGGAAATGAATGAGGAGAAAGCAGTGCCAGTGAAATATCACAGAAGGTTATGATAAGCATCTTAACTATGGGGAGCGATCGCAGTCTTTCAGCATCTTTATTCCCTTCAGCTACAGTATGTAAACTGAGGAAGATGACTGAAGATTGATACTTTAAAAGTTCAATAGTCATGCTTGTTATTGAATGCAGTTACTGAGAACTGACAGAAGAAAATATTTCTGAGAGGAGTTTCCAAATAGAGATCATTTTTCTAGTTTAGTGTGCAGCAAAACCAGTGCATTGGAATGGCTGTCAGATCTGGTAGAAAGAATAACTGGTCTGTAGTAAAATACGGTGAAGAAAATAATCAGTCTCCTTCCGAACCCTTTTTTTTTAATTGTTCATAGGTGCAAATTCAAAAGTGACTCAGACCAGATGTCAGAAGTAATTTGATTGTTTGGTATTTTAAATCTAATTGCACTGTTTCCACAAAAGCTCTTGCACATATTCCTGGCTGCTTTTTAAACATTTATATATACTTTTCTGCCTTTTATACAAATTCATGAAATAAGGTCCTTGAAGACACTGAAAAATTTAAGTTGGTCATTCTTGCTGAAATAAATTGATTAAAAAATGTTAAGGAAATCTGTAGACAAATAGAGACCTTTCCTCTATATGCTGTTTGAAGATGTTTTCAGGCTGTTAGAGTGCAAAATAATTGCCAATTTTCACCTTTGATATCTATCACTGTGTTACTATCATGAGATTTATTTTTTTAATGAGTCATTGCTAGGCACTGAACAAGTAAGGTAAGGAATATTTTAAGGAGAGGCATATAGAAAAAAAGCAAAATTGTTCATGAAGACTTTGTACCTCATGGAGGTAGCTTTAGTAGAAATGACAAACAGGGAAAGCCGTAGGTAAATGGGAAAAGAAATAGTTGAAAACTAAGGGCATGGTGATGATCAGCTGCAAAAAGGGAACTGAAATTCTGTTGGTTTGGGGGCTATGACCTAATGCAGTGGCTGGTCAGCAGACCCCAGCTATCGTGGTTCCTCCCGCCTTGTGTGACCCCGTGCAATGATGTCAACCACACGGTCCTGCTTAAATAGGTCATGTGAATACCGAGTCTCTTCTTCATCCCCAGGTCCTGTAGGCTGTCGCCTGCCCTCACCTCGAGCCTCAGCAGCCCCCATTGCGCCGATGTCGTCGTGCCCTTTAGCCGGGTCCATTTGTTGCTGATGCTTATCTATCTGCTCCCGCTGTTGTTCGGTGACATCAGCCATGGAACCGTGCGTGTCACCCGCCGACTGGGTCGGGGGGAGCGGAGCCATCCGTGCTCGCTCACCTAGCCACCACTGTCCTGCCGCGGGAGAGTCGGGCTCCGAGACACGAACCCCAAAGCCTTTGGCTGCAGCAGTCTCTGCTCCAAGCAATTTTCTGAAGGTCCAAAGGAGCACCTCCCCCATTAAAAAAAAGAGCAAAAAAACCAGCACTTTGATTAATTTTAAGGCGATGGCCTCAGGAGACTCTGAAAACTGGTTTTCAATTAACAATCTAGTTTACATAAAAGGCACATATTGATGAACATAGTCCATGACTTGTTGCTCAGTCCCATTATTCTCTTCTAGTTCTTATGCAGAAGCTAAGATTTCCAATGATCTCACTGTTTACCAAATTCCAAGGTACTTAAAGGTTAACGTTTTTTATTTTCTGGTGAGAGTTTTATCTCCTGTTTTCTTCACAAAGGACAATAAAGGAAAAGGAGGAATGTGCTTCCAGAAAGCACCCAAAGGTACAGATGATCCACCAATAATTAGCTGAATGCTCTTGTGAGAGCTTGAAATTTCCCTAACGCTGTTTTGGCATATAACGCTTCTGAACATCTGACAGCCAGATATTTTCCTATTCATATTCAGAACTATTTTCAATGCCAAATATTGCTGATTGACAAATTTGATTTTTAAGTTGCCGGTCGTGCTATGAGCCCTTCTCCTGCAATATGCCCAAACAGCTTTTTAGCCACTGTGACAGGAAAATGCTCCACCTTTCACAGGAGCAATGCAGTAGCCTTTTTGTATGCACAAGAAGAGCATAATGAAATACGAACGTGCAGTATAACTAGGATGCAACGCCTTCCTGCAGTAGGGAAACATTTGGTTTGGAGAGGAAGGGGAAGAAGGGTCTGGGTAATAGAGGCTAGAGGAAAAGATGCCCAAGGTGAAACGCTGATGTTAGTACAAAGAGATTTCTGACAACTAAAGGTGATACAGCAGTAAAATGAAATTAAAACAATGTTGGGGTGTTTATGCTTATTCACGTGGGTACTGGTGGAACACCTCTTGAATTAATCATACAGCCTTCCTTATATGTACCATCATGTACCTTACCTCCAAACTGGAGCCAGTTATATTGGAATAGCTGATTACATTCAAATTGTGTAGGGGATTTTTTTCCCCAGAAATTGGTTCTATAAAAAACTGTCTTATTTTAAGAGTTCTGACTTCAGACAAATAATCCAAAATTGATGCTTGATTGAAGCTAAAGAACCAAACACAATTTATTGCTTGTTCAAAATTGTGGTGAGAACACTACCCTTCTGTTTGAAGGACCTTCTAAAAATATTCTAGTAGTTATTAATGGTAACTTGAGTGAGTTGGAGGTATATACATATTTGGTATCAGGAGTTTTTAAAAAAAGAAACTCTCAGTGGGTTTAGACCCATGGAGCGTAAAGATCACCAGATTGTGACATACTTGATGTGGAACATCAAACTGCCTATCCGAACTTCTTCTAAAAGTTACAGCTATATCTTTCCAATCCATAGGCATGTTCTACTATGAATATACTTGAAATATTTAATTAATTTATTTATTCAGCAGTATGATTTTAGGCCTTCCCTTCTTGGTGAAACATTTTTTCCTTAATGCATTAGCATGAATAAATGCCTACAAAAAGCTGAAGTTAGAATTTGTGTCTTGAGTCTACTTTGCCGTAAGTGTCACAGTGGGTTGGGTTTTCTATTAGTGAAGGACCGCAGAACATGAAAGTCCAGCTCTGTGCTGGGGCTGAGATTAGATCTGAATGCAAGGAAAAGCAACAAAGGTCCACAAAATATCTGAAATCTGCAAATACTTCCTGTACTTAACCTACACTTTCGTTGCGTGACTGTAAAGAACAGCAAATCTTTGTTCTTTTCCCTCTCGGTTCCCGTTCAGTCAGTTCAGAGGCACAGGAGAAAGGTTTTGGGGAGCAAACTCGTTATCTGTCTTCCTACAGTTTCCATCTGATTCTGTCAACAGTGAGTACATCAAAACCATGAGCTTACAGCCACTTTTAAACATCAAAAAAGTTTTATAAAAATATTATATACATGTATACACACTTATATATAATATATGTAACATATAAGTGAATAGAAAGGCAGTTTATGAATGTGAAGTTCCTTTAAATCTTTAAGGTTTGGCTGATACTGGATTTGGTAAGAACCGAAGCTCTGCTTTTGGATCCAAGGGGAAATTGCATCTGCCTTAGATGGAGCGGGGGAAGAACCACTGTTTATCTTGGTAAGATCCCAAAATGTTCAAGTGGGGTAATTAGACTTCTAGAAAGTCTTTCAGGTTCATCCATTTATGAAAACCTATTAGGATATTTCTTGGGTCTGTATTCCAGAAGGTTCTGCTAGTCTTCATTATTTAATAAAAGGAGAAGAAGGTCTCTGTCATGCCTCTGTCGCCCTTTGTGCCTGCCAGGAAGGTGTTGGTTTAACAGCCTCGAGGTGATCCAGTGGTTTTGTGCACAGGTAGGATCGTTGGCCACAGGTTCAGTGATTCATATCGAGGGAGTAGAGAAGGCTATAGCATGCATTACTTAGGGCTGGAAATATGGCAAGAAAAATGGTTTGTGGCTTCTCGCAGCTCATCTCGTGGTAATTTGAATCTGAACTAAATTAACAGAGTAATCCTGTTTATGGATCATCAGCTGCAGAGGTATTATTAAAGAACTTGTGTCCCTGTTCACTTGGAACACCTGTATGTAAAGCCATGTTGTAATTGTTCAGACACACTGACTCAGACTTCTCTGTCTCAAAACAAAGTAGAAAATATACATATAAGTAACATCCCAATCATCATACTTTTTTTTTTTTTTTTTTCATCTCAAGAAGGTTACTCTTTTGGAAAACCCTCGTGAAAGCAATCCGTTCTTTTCAGTTAAAAGCCATTCATATGGCGACAAACCACTGTTCTTCCATTTATATCTGTATTCATCCATTTAAACTCTAAAGCTTTCCAGCTTACTTCTTGGATTTATAGCCAGCTGGCTGCTGTGTGCAACATGAACATATTCTGACTGTGCATGAGATGTTTTGTCTCGTTTAACCCGTAATTGTAATGTTCACTCTAGGCCACAGCTCACCTGCGTGTATTTAGCGTTGACTGTGCAAGTTCCCAGAGTCAAGACTTGCCATCTCCTTGCCTGTGTAGAACCCACTGTTATTAAAGTTAAGTCAAAAAAAAAAAAAAAAATCCAACCCCCCCCAAAACCCCTCATGGAACTGAGTTGGATAAAACGAATATGTTCAAGATGGTGGGCCATAGCCGAGCCAGCTCATGTGGGATCGGTGCCCGCTTTTTGGCATTTATGATAAACTTTGGAATGACTTTGTAACATGAATGCTTTAATAGCAAGTGAGGAGGGGGAGGCAAGGCAGGGAAGAAGGGCATGTGCACTCTTTTTTTTTTTTTTTAATGAATGCTAGATTGCTGATTTTTCCGAAAGTAGTCTGATAAGCTTTACCTATTTATTAGCAGATTTCTGCAGTCTTAGTGCGTCAAAGAAATTCACTGGAAGTGAAACTGTGAAATTTCTGCCCAAACTCACTGAATCATCAATGAGAAGCTTACATGCAAATAAAGCATGAATATTAAAATTTGTTAGCATACTTTGGCTTTGTAAGAAATACAATATATTATTCTTTTTTCTTTATGCAACATCACTGGGTTGTAAGAGAGGCAATAGAACCGTTAATTAATAGTAGTAGTCCTGGATAATGTCATAATAAGCAATACAACATATTAAAGCACATTTATTCTTGCCAGCTATCAGGAGGAACCTTTACATATTTTAAAGGCCCATTAAGTTTGTTTACATACTGAGTTGAAGCTGGTATGCTTTGCTTCCAGTGGAACTGCCATTGGCAGGGGCTGAACCAGACTTTAGTACTTGACTCCGATGGTGTTGAATTTCCCGACCGTTCTATGCAGCGAGTCATATATTGTCGGTACTTCAGGGCAGCCTGTCTCCCTGGGACAGCGGGTACAACCCAAACCAGCGTCGTCGCCAAAGCTAGGGTGTCTGGGGGTTGCTGTCATAAAAATGAAAATAAGTGAAATTATATGTATCAGAAGCAATTTTCCACAATGGAAAAGGTGGTCAAGGAATCAAAACCGTGCCTTCAGGTATATTACCCAACAGAACAACAAAAATGTGCTGGGCTTTAAATTGCAGTAGCAATCTGGAAAGGATTTTCTGACTGGAGTTATGTTAAGTGTTAATAGTGAAACCTGGGTACTTTTTCCTTTGATCTCTTCTCGAGCTCATATAGAATAATAGGATCAAAATAAAATGCCATTTATATGAACACCTTGTTCTTTTGATCTTGGCACAAAAAACTCTGCAGCAACAACTTAGCAAACAGTGCATCTGCTCCTTTTAGTTGGACCTTCTAGTTTATCATAACTTTTAATAAATGGTGTCACAGCCAATTTCTTGTGTAGTTCATGAACTTAGTTGTAATTTTTGCCCTGGAGTCTTTAACTGCATTTTCAGAAGAACCCAGAATAAGGTAAGTGGGACCTGTAAACTGGTGGCTTATGGTCAGTTGTGCGTAGGTATGTTGAAATGTAGCGGCATACAAATGTTTGCATCATATATTCAAAATAGAACGTTAGTTGTTCTTTGACCACCTAGGCAAGACTCTGAAATTAGTGTACTCTGAATAAAAGAGTATGCGTGGCTATGTGACCCCAAGAATAGTTGGGGTAATTGTGGTTACCAGAGCTGCTAGGTTTTGGATCCCCACTTTTTCCAGCAGGAAGATGATGTACCCCTGCTGTCTGGGTGGGAACCAAGCCTTTCTCTTCATTGCCCATCTCCGCAGGAAAGACTGCAGAAGTATTACTGCTGGTAGCTATGGATCCCCTCGGCTTTTAGGTAGGGACCTACAAGACAGATGATCCACGAATGAACATGAGTACCTTTCAGCTCTTTTATTCCCCAGGGTTGATGGTCAGGAGTGTTTCTCTGGAAGTCATTATTGCGAGCACTTAAAGTAAAGCCGCTTCTTCACGCTCTTTCAAATCTCTTCCTAAGATTCTTCTCCGCCAAAGGCTTTGACTGCATGGAAACAGCTGAGCTGTGTTTATTCTGATGATTGATGGTGTCTCATTGTGATCCCTGCTTCAGTTGTTGTAACCTCCAAGAGCAGATGAGATGGGCACGAAGCACTGTGCCAAATGAAAGCAAATAAACCGAAGTCCTGCAGTTCACCAGTGTCATAATTGCTGCTGTCCAGGAAGAGGGATTAGCAAGTGTGAAGAAACACTAGCTAGGAGAGATCCAGCGGCCAAGCAGTATCTTGGGTGTCGGATGTCTCTCTCAAGCTTTGCATCCCACTGTAATTTATATTTAGCTATTAAGCTTATTAGATAGGAACAGTCAGCTTGTTGTACGCCGTATGCAAGGAACACCGCTGGGTAAGTGCTGGGTAAGTGTTCAGGCTCTTGCTGAAATGGCTGCAGTTGAGGTTGCCGCACGTGAGCTCTCCTCCGGCAAGTTTTGTTGCAGACGTAGTGGGATCTCTGTGGTCTCTCGTGAGGCAGGAGTATTCCAGAGAGCCATAACCATGGCTATAACCTATAACCTTATTCTTACAAAGTAGTACAGTATAATTCATTATGTGCAATAAAGATACCAAGCTAGCTTGAGCACCAAAAGCAGTGTGGACGTATCTGTGCAGTACTGCACTAGGATTAACGCATCCTGCTGAGATCGGGTCTCCGTGCTAATGCAGGCACTCTGCCTCCAGTCTTTCTGCTAATTAGTAGAGAACTGCTGTAAGAAAGCTTGCTGCGGTAGTTGTCTCAAAGGCGGTATTTGTCCAACTCTTAATTTTAGCAGAATACGTGTCCCTGATCATCTTTCACCAGTTCCCACTTCATATCGCAGAATTCAGACCTACCTTTTGCATCAGTTAAAGGAGGGATGTGGGACTCTTCGGACAAAGAGTTAAAGTCAAAGAGCTACAAAGATCTGTAGTTTTTCTCCTTACAATAAAAGTGTGATTGCCCTAGTTCTGTGGTTAGCATGAAACAAATCAGCTCTGCCATGAAGTCAGTGGGGTACAAGTTAATACAAGGTAGTAAAGGAATAATAATAAAGTAAAACAGCAAAGTCCACAGTCTTTTATGACAAAAACAGTATGATCCTGTTGCAGTCTGAGGCCCTGCTGCAAATAGTATTTTCTGATGCCTGGATAAGTCCGATTTACATATATACAAAGTGTATGAATAAAGTTACAAAAGTATGCTTAGTATTTTACTTTTTTTTCCTTGAAAGTAATTTGCTATTGTTCAAACTTTCAGCTTTCACTGGTTTTGTTTCCAAAACCCCAAAAGGAAGAGAAAATAACAAAAGTCCATAAAGGCAAAAGGGATATGTTCTCATTTCAGTTCACAGAATTTCCTGCCTTTAAACAATACAAATATATGCCCTTAGGTTTCTAACATGCTGGAAGGATACCGAATCCCTGAAACAGATCAAATTAAAAGCAAGTCCACTATAGCAACAGCGAGTTTTACCAGCACGTCTAATAGATCTCAGCAAGAATTCACTGGGTTTTAACCATGTTGCCAAGCCTTACAAAATCCTAAACTGCTGACTCCACAAATGAATAAATGCTCAAAACCAGCAAGCAAATTCGAGGCTGAATTGGGCACAAATAAAATCTGATGCTTAAGAATTTACATTACAGACCCCATTTAAAGCAATTACTTAATAGAACTTTGAGGTGTATCCACAAGCAGAACAGACACGGACATTGGCTGCGTCAAAACCTTTTAAAGTACGTTGCCTCCCTGGATTTCGGTTACGCGTTGGTGTTGCTGCCGGCCCTCGGGGGCAGCCGGCAGGAGTTGTCCCCAGGTAGAGCACGGCAGGTCGGGGAACCGGCGTCCTGAGTCGTGGTGGCTTGGGTGCGGAAGGAGGGAGGAGCTGAAGAAACTTCTCCTTGGTGTCGTCGAATGCTTTTTATTTTGATTTTGTCGCTTGTCTTTAAATTCTCATGTGCTGGCCTTTCTTTCACCTTTTGGACCTACGTCAGTAGAAACCTCGAAGTACTGTGCTGCGAGTACTGCTGCCCACGGTCACGTAGGGTGTATCTACGCGAACAATCTTCAGAGTTGCAGCAGCAAAGCATTGGGCTGGACCGTTGTGGTCAAGCTCTTTGCCTCTCCAAGGTTTCTGATATTATTTTTTTAATTTTTTTTTTTTTTTAATCTATGTAGTTCAGTGATTTTCAAGATGACCATGTCCCACTATGGGGCAGGTGTTAGCTCAAGCTGTTCACATGGTTGTGTCTCCTTACGGGGTAGGGACCATCCTTCCTGCTGTCCTCATGCGGATACGTCACCGTGCTGGTAGCTGCCAGCTCATGGCATATAAGGGTAACAGTGCTCTTTGTATCGATCCTGGTTTCTCCTTTTTCCAACAAACCCCTGCATATTCCTCTTCTTGGTGTACAGTCTTTAGTAGCTTAGGTAGCTCAGTGATGGGCCACATGGGTTCCTGAGGAGCGCCCGTGATGTGCTAGCGGGGCTTTCTGGTACCCGGGTGCTGAAGGGCAGGTTCTCGGCGACCATAAACCAGCAACACTGTCATTCTGATTTATACCAGGAAAAGGCAGTCCAAGGTTTTGGGTTTTTCTTCCCCTCTAATGACGCTGCTACCAATAGAAATAATATTTTTAGAGCTTTCTGACAAAAATACGTGATCTTTTTAGGGCAGAGGGCTACTGCTGGTCTAGGTGTAGAGATGGAGAGAGACTTTTGGCGTTCTGACGATGAGACACTGACCCACTGGCGAAGTTGGGATTAAATCTCAGAGTTTCCTCTAAACCACACTGCCTAGCTGAGGTACAAATGCATACACATTTAACCTTCAGTTGTAGCGCAAAGAAAGTGCAAGTAAATCTAATATAGTAACACATTTTCAAACGGAGGTCAAAGTCTCTGCGTTACCCCATGGTCCTCAGGGCCCGAGGCAGTTGACTGGACCATCTGATTCGAATGCCCCATGGCTGAGATAACTCTACAATAGCCTGTGTTTTTCTTATTACTTGGATGTTGTATTAATGACAAAATGTGGTTTAGATTTTTATGTGCAGAAAGTTATTATTTTTAATTAATTTCTTCAGATCTTTCAGGTAAAGGTTTCTTCAGTTGAACCTTCAGGTGAAAGTAGGCTTCGTTGCTTATTATTTCCTGGGGTACCTGAGAAAGTGTTAAATAATTAAGGTGAAATATGTGTTTTCCTGAGAAACACACAGAAGTTTGCATTTGCGCAGTCGAGTGAATTATCAAAACCAGATGTGAGCAAGTGGAACATTTTACATAAATTTATTAAAATCATTATTTACCTGTAAGTTATAAGAAGGGCTTAGTTGCACTAGTTTGTTGCCAATATGTACTGCCAATAATCTGCCAAAAAGCAGCTTGCTGGCAAAATCACTGAAATGGTTAGCTTATGCTGCACAGAACATTACAACCTTGAGTCACATGAAAACCTACTATAAACGAACTCTTTGATGGTGGATTCGCCGGAATATGGTATTGATATATGGTATACACTTTATATGGATTATGTATACTGTGCAAGAAATATGGATATCTATTAAGGGTAACTTGATATGTAATCGGTTAGGACAGTTATTGTTTTCAGTATTTGCTATGAATAAGATCACACGGTGACCGTTCAGTTTTAAAATACAGACTATTCATGTGCAGCCCAAAGGGCTAGCATACTATTTGTTCAATTAATACAGAAAGGCTATTGAAAATGTAAAATATCTGACATCTACACAGAGTAACTTTAAAGGCAACTTTTCTTCTAGGAACAATTTATACATTACATAAACTTATATTTTTCATCCAAGTATCATTTCGAGAATAGCAAGCTTAAATATTGGAGGCCATAGGGAAACATAATATTACGATAATGTTCTTTGGTGCGGTTTGGAAGGTTTTAGGAAACATTTGGAAGTATTTTTCTCATAAAGTCACTTAACTATTGAAGTGTTATGATAGCACTCCCTTCTGCATTGCGTATGTTACAAAACAGCCTGTTTAAAGGGGACATCCATGCTATATATCCTGATTAGAAGTATTTCCACAAAACAGGAAATTATATGTTACAGGATCCTGGTATTAGTTATAATTAAAAAAAAAAAAAAAACCAAACAAGAAAGAAAGAATGAAAAGACAAGATGATTTAAGGTGTGATATCAGTTTTCAAACACCCATTTCCTATTCTATTTAGCAAGAAGAGATACGGTATTGTTTGGAGCTATATGTGAAATTTGCATTTTCTAAATAAGCACTCGAGAGCTGAACTGTTTTTTTTCTGTTTGAGTAAGCACTAATAAACATGACCAATCCTTTAGGATCCTAAAGAACCTTAAAAACCTTGCAATTCTCAGAAGCCTAACTTTTTTCCCCATAGTGTAATTCATTCTTTTGAACTTCTGCAGAAGCAGAACTTAAGTCAACAATTTCTAAACTTCTGGTAATTGTTATCAAGGGGACTCTTAGGGCTCCAAAAGTGTATCTGTTACCTTGCAGAGTCGGTGCAGCAGATCTACACAGTCACGATGTTTAATTATAGAGCAAATGACTTTTTTTTTCTGAACTATCAATTAATTAATGTTTTCATATCTTGTGCAAAATAACGCCTAAGTTATTTTCATCTGCATTATAAAATATGTATTGTAGTTCATTACCATCCTTCTGAGGAGTTTTTAAATTATCACCATTTCATTTCTTGAGAATGATGTTCTTAGAAATTATAACTGCACAGATTCTTACATTTAGTGCTAAAGAATTTCAGGGAACAGAAGATGTGAATTCAGAATTAATATATTTAGGGTAAAACTCAGTCTCACGTGAAGTCAAAGAGAGCTTTGCCTTTGACTTCAGTGGGTCCAGAGTCTCCTTTCTGGTATTAAAATGCAGAGTAATCATTGTCTGATATTTTTTTTGCTGTTGATCTGAAGCGCTTAAGATATTGTTGAAGTCATTTGTCAGGAGTAAATATGTAACAAAATGGAATAATCCCACAAGTACTGGATTAGGCTAGACATGCTTTTGGCTGCAATGACGTCCAACGAGAGCAGCAGCGCAGAGGACTCAAACCCAGGAGAGCTTAGACTTTCAGGGGTATATTTGTTTCGGAGTAGTTTCACCCACCTTTGCTCCTGTTTCGCATAGTTTCACCGCAGGCTTGTGTTTTGAAAGGTAGTACCTTTCCATGTATTTTGGGGAATAAGAGTTGGAGAATGCTTTAGTTAAAATCCTGGTCATCTGGGATTTAGGCTTTACAGTGCATCTTGAGCAGTAATCTTGGTGGTAGAAATTCAAATGTAATATTGAGGGGAAAGTTAGAGATCAGTTTGACCATCCTCCTTATATTTAGGTACAGGTATGACATCTTAGAGAATAAACTAATAGGAGTGTTGTTGAATCGGAGTGAAACTAGGTTGGAAAGGAAAGTGTAAATGCTAAGTAAAAGTAGGAATTCTGGGCAGTATCAAATGCGGATACTAGATATTGAGGGATTTTACTCAGAAATTATTTGGAAAACCAGGTGGAAGTTATGGTTTGAGGAATCTGAGCATTATCCTGTTTCTCTTCTGCTCTCTACTGTTGACCTCTCTCTCTCTCCTGCCTGTTTTATCTTCCTTCCCCCCTCCAACGGACCAAGTTACCACTTGAGTCAAACCCAACTGCTGTCTGCGGTTGATCTGGATCCAGCTTCCCTACTCCGGGAGCGTCTCTGCATCCCGCCTACGAATCAGGCACACCGCTGGCGTGGCAAGGGTTGTTGCATTCCGCTAATTTGTTGCTCAAACAGGAATATTTGGGCTGATTTGTCAGAAGGAAGTCAGACTTTGTGATATCCCTCCCCTGGTGTATCTATTGTATAGTTTACATACCACTTCTCTCTCTCTGGCCGGGACACGAGCATTAGGAAGGAAGACATCCTGCTGCTGCCGCCGTCAGCTGTAGCTCTCTCCCATGTTGTTGTTCACCTTGTAGTCCCTCCTGCAAGCTGCTGGCAGCAACACCTCTCACACGCTTAATGTCCGAGCGTGAAATCTCCATCCTTGGCCTTGGACGATAGTTCAGACTTGACTGGAGGAGGCTCTGAGCAACCTGGTCCAACTGGATGGGCTTTGAGCACAAGGTTGGACCAGAGACCTTCTTCCTACCTCCGCGATTCCCTGAGTCTATTCTGTATTTCTCTTGTGTCATGGGAGAGGGAGGATAGTTGAGAGAAGATAATGATCGCATCTCAAATACTTCTGTATCTTGCAGCCTGCAAACGGGGAAATCAGTGTAAACCCTACTTATTCTCCCCAGGAAAATGCATATTCGACTGCAGGAAGACAAGCTCAGCCACAGACCTTGTATTTTCTTCTGCCATGCCCTTCCCAGTGCTTAATCTTGGCTCTGTTCCGTTTTCTTTCTGTTCTCTCTCTTTGCTCCTAATCCTTGTCCATGCTTATAAGCCCCTAATATTTATATGGCATTATCTGTGTTAGAGATTACTGCTGACAAGTAATCTCTTCCCTCTTCTGAGTGAAGAATTACAACCATTGCTAAAGATCAGAAAGTGAAATTAGATCCCCGAAAGTATGTGACAACTTCAATAAACCCTAATATCAAATTCCCTAAGTATTGGGAATTTTCTTTTGTGCTTTTAGGTTTGAACTGTAGCACGGCTTTGGGACACCTGACCACACTCAGCAACTTTTTTTTGCTGTAGAGCAAAATGCGACAGTAGTTGCAGAGAAAAAAAATGAAGGAAAAATTCGCTGAGCTGAGACTGGTCTCCCAGTTTTGCCATATGTTGCGGTCTTTCGAGAAGTAGGTAAATACAAATGTGTCAGTTTTACTGCTATCAGGTGATTCGTAACATTAAATATAAAAAATGTATCTATAAATATAAAAACCAAGTGTATACTAATGTAGTTTCTGTCCGTTCCAGTTTGGCCTCCAAAGAACTGCTTTCATGACCTTTTCCCCCCCCCATTAGAACAAAGTCGACAAAATTCCAACTCTTCAAAAAGCTCAGAGATAACATGTGTGTATGGTTGTATAGTTTTGCATATATCTGTAGTAGTTGTGGAACAAATTCAAGGAAGCAGAAAGAAAGAAAGTGCAAAAGTGGAATTTCCTAGTTACTGCAAATGACAAAAAAGACTGTCCGTTGCAGCCATTATAAGCTCAACAGACTCCAGGTATGAGAATCACAGAAACTCTCCATGAACCTCTGTAGTGGTTTAGGTCACATAAATTCTACTAAAAATATTACAGTTAGCAAAGGGACATTTGTGATCAGAAAAACAAAGGAAATTCTCAGACAGTGAGTTTGTTAAATTGTAAGTTATGCCGTGACGGTGCATCAGTGACGAAGGAAACGGGGCAGCTCTAAAACGTGTGTGCTCCAGCTCCAAGGCCTGGGCAAGGTTTCTAACATATCTGATTATGACACCCTCCTTTTACTATTTTTAAACTTTTTAATCTTAATATAATAACAACAACAAAAAATCCATCGCGCTTTCAGAACTATCTTTACCTTTGCTTCCAAATGTAACTACAGTTACAGAAGGGCCAGTTTTTATGAATTAAATTTTTATTTTTTTTAGCTTTTATCCATTTGTACAAACTATCCTTGCTCATCGAGAACAACTATTCAAAGCACGCAGAACTTGCCTCAATAGTTTGACCTAACCTAAACCAGCACTCCAGTTAGTCTTTCTAATGTGGTTTTTATTCATCGAGCAGTGACATCGTGGCCCCTCCATCCTTTTTTTGTTGTTGTTTTTAATAAAGTGGTGCACAAAGTGACTCTTGGTGCCATGAAAAAGAAACCAATTCCCATAAGTAATTTTTCATTAGGGCAAATAAAGTGCTGGGAATAAACGCATACGATGTAACATGGCAACGTGTAAGGAAAGAGCAGGAGAAAATGCACGTCTGCTTCAAGGAGAAGTACATGGGTTTCCTCAGAGTGGGGTTTCACGGCATAATGAAAAGAAAATATATAATATATAGATTGGGGGGTTTAAAAAAATCTATTATTCAAAATAGCCAATATTTAGTTTGAAACTCTGACTTTTAGTATATGGAATTTTTATTATATATGAACTTAGTTTAATTTTTAACTCAGCTTTTTAACTAAACTTCTATACCCAGTATGCAAAAAGGGAACATTTTCAAGGCTCACTCTTTTTAAAGTCTTCATGAAGTTTTAAAAATTGACTGTTAAATGTGTCAGAGATCCTCAAAAATCTGAATAAATAAAAGAAAAACAGTTTTGAAAACAAGTTGTGATACTAAAATTAGATATCTAAGTCTCTCACTGTTTGTTCTGAACTTTCAGTGTTTAAATATATATGAGTTACGCATAAAAGTAAAACATTTTCCATGGTTTTTTTTAAATATAAGGGACAGTACCTTGTGGAATCTGTTGAAAGTGTTAATAGTTGTATGCTTTGGTAATAATTTTTTCTGGAAAATTTCACGTGTACAGGATTTCACTACCACAAGTTAACAATAACGATAAAATCCTTCTCCCATATTAAAAATAGAATGCTATGGCATTTTTCCTACATGACTAGTGCATGTTGTAACTAAGGCTGAGAGAAACGGTGCATCCTTCTCGACAACTAAATCCTGCCGATCTGCTGCGGTAGCTCCCTCGCTTGTTTTTTAGAATCATAGAAGGGTTGGGTTAGAAGATCATCTAGTTCCAATCCCCCTGCCCTGGGCAGGGACACCTTCCACTGGATCAGGTTGCTCAGAGCCCCATCCAGCCTGGCCTTGGATATGTCCAGGGACGGGGCATCGACCACCTCTCTGGGCAACCTGTGCCAGGGTTTCACCAGCATCCTCGTAAAAAATGTCCATCTAGTCTTTTAAGCCTATGTCTGCTCCCGCCCCAGCTCTGCTATTCCATAACCAGCCTCTCTGAGGTTGTATCTTCTGAAATTTAGGCAAGGATTTAAAAAAACCTCGAGGATCTTTGTGGGGTTAGATACTGGCTCCAAATAAAACACTGGGGTCTTTGTTTTTTCTCCAGGATGGTGATGTGGAAGTCCTGCAAACTCTTGATGTCTGTAAATGACCGAGATCTGGGCAGGTTCTGGATGGAGAGATGACTCTGTCTGGAAGGTGGCAGAAAAGAAGAATTAATGTGAGTCCGGAAGAGGAAAAATAGAATAGCTGGAGCAAAAACGTTCTGGAGAAAATGTAAACACAAAAAATGTGCTAACTAGACAATGTCTTTCTCCAGCATGCTTTTGGGAAATGCGCATGAACAGGTTTAGAAGATTTCGTGTTGTTATTAGTTTATTTTCAGGTCATTTATTTAAGTGTCATAAAGAACATTAGCTAGTGGTTAGGGACTACAATATCCATTATATCATTCCAATCATGTGGACAAGTTTATACTACATATGATTTACAATGGCCTTTCCGCAGTTAAAATTGTTATATGCAGGTACAAGGTTTTATACGTGGTTGTATTTAGCAAACTCCAAGTGGCTGGGCGCAGAGACGTCTCCCAATCAAAGTCCGAAAAATTAATGCTTTTACACGAACGCTGTGGGTTGCAGTGAGAGCTGTTTATGGCTCTCTGCCTACATCCTTTATCATGTCTCCACTGTTGTTAGTAAAATATACAGAACTACTTTATGCCAAAACAATGGAAGTTAATGCAGATAACTTGTTCCAAAGTTAACCATCAAATAAATCTTTTTTTTTTTTTAAACTGTTAAGTGAAATGGTGTTCTAAAACTTTTAAAAATTGTCAAGATGATGAATACTGTGTGTGTAATACAAGTAAATACCATGGAATTGATTGCGCACACATGTCTTAAATAAAGGATATTAAATAGTTTATTCCAGAGAGAGATCGGTGAAGTTTTATCTAATATTATTAGAAATTCTGCACTGACGGATCAGATTTATAAGGGCTGAAAACCAAGGAGAAAACCTCTTCAGAAACAGAAATGGCGCATTGAGTGGATGATTGGCCCGGAGATTAAAGACAGGCAGGGGGATACAGCCTGCCTGGGTAGTCCGACCTCTCAGACGTCACGGAATTCTTCTTAACAGCCATGATTTTTCAAAATCTATTAGTTAAATTTGGTTTGGTAAATCAGTCCTCTCGATTCAGTCACAGACCTGGTGGTTTAGGGCAAATCCCTTAACCTGTTTCTCCTTCAGCTTCTCCCATGCGTAAATATATAAAAGTATATCCTCACAGGGACATGTCCGTATTTCAGAGGAGCCACCACCAGCCAGTTTTAGGTCTATAATTCAGCTTAGCCTGTCAAAACACCGACTTAACTGTTAAGAGCATATATGTATGGAATTCAGCCACACTGAATTTATACTTTTATGCTCTGGGAATCTGAGGGAGGCTAAGTCGCTGAGATGGGAATGGTTTAACTCAGGCTCGTTTGGGAACCTGTCTTGTTTGTAACGTAGCTCATGGATTTGGATGGGGCTGTTGAATGTAATTGAACTTTTTCTGGTTGTACCTACAGAGCAGCTCCAACGAGCGATGGAGAGCAGTGGAAAAAAGGTAGATCTCGTAGGTGACTTGGTCCGTGGCTTGAAAATGCAGCTTAGTATAGATAAACAGGCAAATAATATGCCAAGGGACAGCAAGCCAAATCAAAGAATACAGATTGCATGGAATGGTTACAGAGTGTACTGACTTAGGAAAGGAGATTTAGGGGTTTGAAGAAAAATCCCTCAAAGCAATTAGTCAGGAGTACAACTGCAGTAAAGCTCACATAGTGTGTGCATGTTTGTATATGGGTAGTGATTTTGAAGAGGAAGGGTCTATTCGCGTTTATAGGTGCTCCATTGCGGGGTGAAGTGGATGATTCTGGCATTTAGGAATGTTCTTTTTGACAAAGAGGGAAGGGAATGGTTTGTTCACAGCCCAGAAACGAGCTGTGGTGGAGTAAAACTCTGGAAGAACTGTGGAGGAGGCTGATAAAGTGGAGCAAGTGTTGGCTTTAGTAAACAGTTCAATAAACAGGCTGTAGTGCGTAAACATTTGGAAATTAAAAGGAAACGGAAAATTTAAACGTCTCTACTTATCTGGGAGAACCGTAAGCACACTGAAAGACGTGTAAATAAATAATATTTGGGTAAATTAACTTGAGGTACAGGCAGGCATTTAGAGTGAGGATCCCGTGGTGGCCGTGCACGTAGTCGTCTCCGTGTTAATTTAGAAAAGTCGTGTCTGAATGAAGGAGCTTCACTGGAGTGTTTCCTGGGCAAGGACCGTAATTCATTACTACTTTCCATCAAATAGTAAACCTAGATCTGCGTAAAAATGTTACATTTCCTATATTACAAAAATTAGTTCAATGGCCTCAACGTAACTGAGCAAAGGCATCCCGCTGTTGGGAAGGGTTTTCTGCAGCATGGACACCAGATGGAAGAGCCAGTGGTGTCTAATACTGCCTGTGGTACCTCAGGAAGGTCATGAGCAGCTCTGCCTCAGTTTCCCCGTCTTAGTGTTCATTACTCCCACCTGTGAAAAACCATGGGACTGGTTGCTTTCATCCTATGAATGGATGTCCAACTCAATCCTTTTCTCCTAGGTGTGAGGATTTTTTTCTAGTTTGTGATTAATTTTTTCAGTTGGTCATCGTAGAAATCAGGCAAGGATGGTTGGGTAAGAAGACCCTCATCCATGTCATGGTACATGTTTGGCCCATGTTTTGAGGCAACAAACAATCCTTCTTCGTTAGCTTTCATTGTCCTGGGATGAAGCAACTTGCTGGGCTCAAGTCTAGGCGTGGACTAGGCTCACGTTAGGTTGAACGCTGCTGCGTTTGGCATTTGCTGCCAATCTTTCTGCTTTTTCTGGCAGAATTGACTTTTTACTTCCCAGAGGTGTTTGCTTTATTTTATTTTAGCAGGCAAATAGTTTTGTTCTCCCAGTTGATGGATGCATGTAGCATTAGCAGCGACGTGGTTCAGTCGAGACCTTTGGCTTCTCAGCCAGTGAACCTGTTATTTTATTTCACAGGTACCATATGAATTAAATTTACATGAAGTGTATCATTTACTGAATGCTAGTGGAGTTGTTGCTTGGGTGGATGTAAAATATCAACCATGTTTTTTCTTCTTATTTGCTATTAATTAATTAACAATTACCTGGTGAAACTGAAATCCAGCATAAACACAATACAGATTTTTTTTCTTTCTTCTTTTTCCTAACAGGTTCATGCCAGAACATAAGCTTGCCCATTTGGAAAAGGTAATTGGTGTTAAAAGAAGTGGAGATGCTTATCAATTGGAGGGTCCGCCCGGCCAGCAGAAGAGCAGAGCTTTAATGAAAAACAGCAACACACATCGCGAGTCTGGACTTTGTGAAGCCCAGCCTGGACTTTATACCACACAGCACGAGGGGCTGCCTTCCCCATTAACAGCACCGGCGAGATTGAACAAGTCTGAAGCATCAGAAAGTACAAATCCTTGTCAAGAAGAAGATAAGCAACATCTGACTTTTAACCTCTCTAATATCTTGAGTGGACGGGACTATCAGCAAAGACCTTTACACGTTGCCTGGCCTCACAGGTGGTAAGTGGTGAACAAATCCAAATACTGTACCTTTGAAAGATTTATGAACTTGGTTTGATCCCTTTTTTTGTGACTTCTGTGAAATATAAAATAATTTCCTAAACACACGCTGACACTGCACACACGCGTCGAGGAAAAAGACCCATCACTAACATCTGATTATTCAAAATAATTTGTCTGAGTGTACGTAGTTCGGTAATGCTAACCAGACGTTTAACCATTGATGTTAAAGATTCCTCATTTTTTGCCCAAGAAAAAGATACCCCTGCTGCTGAAACGATAAGCGGAATTCTGGTAACTCTCTTTTCCTATAGAGCAAACCGCAGATGACAATTAATATCTAATGTTATTTAAATTATCTTAATTACTTTAATGGAAGTGATTAAGTGTAAAGATACATGGTGACACTGGACAGCTGATGTTAACCCCCTGTCTGCATTTTAAAAACACCCTTTCTGTGTTACATAAATAGAAAGCCTGTTTGAATGTATTAACAGTGGAGCAGTGTTTTTCCAACTGCTAGCACAAATACCTGATCTCTGAATCTTCTCTGAACGGCCGAAAATCTACCATGCCGCATAATCGCTAAAAACATATAAACTTTAGCTTGACTCCTACATAAATTAGGATTTAAAGAGGTAAAATGTCCTGATAATCTTCCGGTATTGGGCACGAACATTTTAATCTAGTTTTTATTCCTCGCAGTTTGTTTAATCTGCATGTGGCCTGATTAGAGTTCACTTCATCCACAGATTATAGTCTGTTTATTGCAGAGATGCTGGGTCGATCAGTAGGTCAGATTTTCCAAGAGCAACTGTTTTCAGGTGAAGCAATAAGTACACCGCACCGACGGGGCAAATCGCCTTTGCAGGGGA
>JANZLQ010000001.1:49086290-49101290 GCA_026212715.1 Elanus axillaris | reverse complement strand
TGTTACAGAAAACCTCGAGACAAAGCGACGCTGACCTCGTTTGCGTCAGTGCTTCGCAAGGACCGCCGGCACCCTAAAATACAGCCTTAGCCCCAACACCTCTCCCGCTAAGTCAACCCAACGTAGGCCCTGCCTGCTTGGAAATGCATCGGAATCAAAAGTGACATTCTCTAGCAGCCTTGTTCTCGCTTTAAATCGGTGTTAGAATGTCTTTGCATGAGAACGGGCCCTTCGATGCAATCCCTGCCCCTTCTCTCCATCCCCCCCGAATCCAAGCCTGTCGAGGATTACAGCGTGCAACCTCTGCCGACAGCAGATAAATAACTGACAGTATGTTAGCAGAGTTGCTAGGTTCTCCACAGAGTAATTTGTTTTTTCTCCTTTCTCACCAAGTCTTTAATGTTCTGTTATAAACATCTATAGCAAGGCGCTGCTAATAGAAATGACTTATGGCCAAGGATCCGGATAAAAGGCTGCGACGGGTTTCCGAGCCGCTTTCTTGCCAGGGCTGTGCCAAGGAATCACTCTTCCCTTTGTGCAGACGGGCTTTGCTGGAAACGGAGAGTAAAATTCTGGTGATCGATGGACAAAGTTCCCGCATTGGATCAGTAGTTTGTAGCGTCCCACAGTTTTTCATTGCAAGGCGATCCAATGTCCATTTGGTGAAAGATGAGTATATTCAGGAGATGGCAGCGACCCGTGTGGCACGATCCCCATCTCCCCCCAAAAACTAGCCCACCAGCATTTATGCATGTGCATTATTTCCTCCCAGTACCCCCCAACGAGGCCACACTTGCCAAAGCTATTTTTGCTGTAATTGGGGTACACCGGCATGTTCCTCAGCTCTTTCTGCGCGAGCCTGACAGCGGATGTGCGAAGCTGGGACCTGCTGCACCCCCAGCCGCAGTCACGTCATCCAGGCGACACGTTCGTAATTTTATTATAAGGTTGGAGGCTCTTTACGTCTCTTTTTTCATGGCGAAGACCTGTAGTGCTTCTTTTAACTCAAGGCATTCACCCGAGCCTTCTGTTTTTTCTTTTTCCCCCGTGTGTGCTGTATCATCTCAGCAGTTAAGGACTTGATAACAGAAAATTGTCAGAAATCAATTCTTCTTCCCCTAATTGTACGGGTGTGATAAAAGATCACACGGGGAATCTGCGAGAATTTACACACACATGCAAACAAATAGCTGCTATCAATTCACGTGGAAAATCAGATATGCTCGTTATCTCGTGTCTGTATGTACCAGTGTGCGACAAGAGCGTGGGGAAGGACGTGGGGCAGGAGATACAGGAGTGGGAGGAACGGTGGTGGAAGTCACGATGAGGAAATTCAGAAGAAAGAAAAAATTTAGATTGCAAAAATTATCTGAAGATTTCTGGTCTAAGGGAAAACGGTGTGTACAGAGATAGCACTGTGCCCAGTTGCCTGGTTTTAGTGTAGAGTATCACAAAGTCAAAGAGCTGAAGAAGACGTGAGTCCGTGGAGGAAAGCTTCTTTTGTCATCACCGTTGCCGTACTACCGTGTGGTTGCCCACCGTGAGGACATGGTCCCCTTCGCTCAGGAGTGAGTCCTTGGGAAGGGCTTGTCCGAGATAGTGCGGTGTTGTGCCTTCTGTGATGGGGCAGCTCTTCATCAGGGAGCTGAGCACAAATCCTCTGCAAGCTATGAGGGAGAGGAGCCTGGAAGGGCATTTTTTTAATGGTAGCACCTTGTTCCTCTTCATCTTGGCAGTGCAATACAGAATTTGTGTAGTTCCTGCTTGCCTTTGAATTCAGAATTCAAAACTACTTGACATGGAGACATTTGAGAATACAGTGAATCTGTACCCACGTCATATTTTCCTCACGTCCTCTAAAAGTTTTGACCAAAGTTCATCCCATCAAGACGCTGGTGTGGCAAAACAGCAAAAGATGAAAGAGTAGGTACTCTGCCTAGCAATCACCTTTGAGTACCCGTAAATACTATTAGCCTCAGCAGGCATCCTCAACGTTGTAAACAGCCTGCAGAGAGCATGTAGAAGAAAGGGCCGTGGTCCTACTGCTCCCGGCCGGGTGGCCGCTCCGGCAGCGTCATATATGGAAGGCAGAGGTTGCGTGTTGTCAAAGGAGAGCAGATCCCCCATTTCAGGGAAATCGTAGCTGTCTGGGTCTGTTCTGCCCCTTTGCGCGGGAAAGCCGTGGAGTTTGGCTCCAGAGCTGTGCTGAATGGGGAGGGAGTTCCTGCGAGGAAACCTCATCTTTGAAAAGCAACTGATTCTGGCAAATTCCATCCAAAAAGGTGAAAGTGGTGGATGGATAAGACAGACTGAAAACAACGCTTAAAATGCAAGTGTTCATACAGCCTCTAACAAAAAGATACCAGGTGCGGTAAAAATCCCGTAGGACGTAAAATAACAATTTCAAAATGGAAACTTTTAGGTTGTATCTAAGAAAAGCTGTCTAATACTCCGAAAGAAAATGCTGTTCACCAGGGCTGCAGTACAGATGCCGCGTGATGAATGAACCGGTGCCACGAAAGCGTACGTAGGGACATCTGATGAAGTAAAGCTGACACCCTCACTTCTTGAACACCTAAAGCGAAAACGGTCTAGCTTCACTTTCATGCAAGCTGGAGTTAAGTTTGAGAGCAGACCCTAGTTTTTTTGCAAGTAGCAAATAAGAAAGTTAATGCAATACTCTGAGGAGTTCAGATTTAAATGTTAACGGGCAGGGCAGTTTGGAAGTATCCGTTCTTTGGTTGTTCATGCAGTGAAGTCTAACCTTGCTGTTTCTTCCCATGGCCAGGGATTTGGGGTATTGAACACTTCCAGTGGAAGATGCACTCTTCCTTGATCACAGTTTTTAAGAGCTTGTAGAAACATTCAGTGTGTAGTGTGAAGACCTCTCAGGAGTGAAAGTTCTCCTGCTGTAGCGGATATCTCAGCACCGTTTTTTCTGTCTTTCTTCGAGCACGTTTTCTCAAAGGGCTCTAAAAAGTTGATAGTCCAGAGGAGAAACCATCTGTAATTTTGATAATGGCAAAAAAGATGCTTTGTATCACCTCTCTAGTCTTCAGCTAAAAAGCCAGATACAATTTTGAGTAGTTTGTTATGTTTACAGTATGGGCAGAGCCTATAGTAAGTGTTCCAAGAGCAGTAATTGGTCGTACGAACCTCTCTTCAGTTCCCTTCTTACCTGAGCTCTGACTGAGATGTGGGTAGCTAGAGATTCAGAACTGTCCTGTAGTCACAAACTAGACGTAAACCTACCAGTTTTGAAAATTTCAAGACAAAAGCGTCATCCTGTGATAGAACGGCAGGAATTAAGTGAGGGCTGTGACGTTCACCTGTGAGGTGCTGGGAGACCTCGGCAGCGCATCACCCCCAAACAGAGTACCAAAATCTTCCTTCCCAAACCTTACGGAACACAAAAATATTTGGACTACCTGCACTGGTGTACGCTTTGCCTTTCTAGAAAACCTTGGATCTATTCGTCTCAGAGGGTAGTGAAGGTGTTGGGGTTTGAGTGGGGTTTTTTTCTCCTGTGGTTTCAATTGCCTGGGCTCCTGATTAATAGTTGAAGCAGTTTGCTCGGTTGGCAGCAGCGGTGTGCTAAAGGAGAGGGAAACTATCTCAGGAAAACAAAGAGCTAGAATATTTTGTGATCAGTCCTCACTCAGATGTATACTTCAGATTGCATTCCCTCAGTTAAGGGAAATAATTTCAGTTACCCTGGTCACAGTAGAAAGCAGTCCTCTCTTTGAATGCCTTTTTTCATTAATGTAGATATGCTTCTGAGATGAGAAACGATGTTTCTTCTAATTACGGTTACATGTAGTTAATTTCCTTTTTTAAAAGCTTGGTGTGAAAGGCAGTTTCCTTTAAAGGGAGGGGGGAGAAAAAAGTGATACAGCTGATGTTCCTGTTGCCTTAGCAACAGATTTATTTATTAGGGTCTGAAATGACATGAGTTAATATACCACATACCTGCTGATCGGCAAACTCTCCTATTTCAGCTCCAGTTGACAATTAAGTCCTGGACAGCTACAGCCAGGGGTTAATGTTACTCATTAGGAGAACTAGGTCATTACTGGGAAATCAAGGCACTTAAGGCAGCATGGATAAAATACAAAATTCAACATCTCAAGGAGTGAGGGGGTTTATGTTAATTAACCTTATTTTCCTTGCATTAAAAAAAATCTTTCGCATATGACAGTGGATCAATTAATTGGGGGGAAAAAAAAAAGTAAGCTGTAGTTTACTTTCCTCTCCTAGTTGTCTTCATTTCCTTTGGAAGGGTTTCATTATTTTATGGAAAATTCTTATGTCTATATGATGAGTAAAAAGGGTATTAAAATTAAGAAGGGAATCATCATGGAAATCAGCTTTACCACAAGGGAATGAGCAAATAAAAGCCTTGGAAATGAAAATAAATAAGCTTTGCTAATACCTCACCTAAGGAGCAGAATATAAGCCCATCAGAGCTTGGAGATATTTAGAGGTACTTCTTTGCTTCTTTATTAAGCAGTTACATAGTTATTTGACCTTCAGAAACTGAAACTTTAGAGAACTAATTCAAGTTGTTGGTAAATATTCTATTTACAGAAAGCTGATCAGTGGTGTAGCCAACAGTAACTCCTGTAGTTAGTAATTGGCTTCTGATTTCCCGGAAAATTAAATAGATTCTCTGAAAGTTTTATTAAGATATCTGAGTGGGAGTTTTAACTCGATAAGTCGTAAGTGATTTAATAAAGCTCTCCTGAAAGCCTTTATTTACTAACTTTTAGCAGACTTCATTCTGATACTGGAGAACTTAATAGGCTGAAAAAGTGTCATATTAAAATAAAACTTATTTTTTTACTCACTGCTTCCCCAAATACACTCAGTTCTTTCCCTTCTTCTCATCACTCTCTTTTCTATAGTTAAGCTCCGTGGCCCAATTCTGCCTCTCATTGTGTTTAGAGCAATTTGGTGTAAACCTTTTTTCCACTCCTGTAAAGTCAAGGCTGAAGCAGCATCTTACCTGGGGTACGTGCAGTAAGCCCTTGTATCAGATTGTAAGAGCACTGTAACCAAAGCAAAATTCAAGCCCTGAGAGTGGTTTTCTGCTCTATGGGATGGTTTTGCACTCTGATGTACCTCTTTTCTTAAATATAAAAGTTAAATAACATCAAGATTCTGCTTAAAACATCACATGCAGAAACCTCGCTTCTTTCTTCCCTCTGTGCTGTCCAGGTGCTCGTAGAGCAGCCACTTTACTGCCATCCTCCGAAGCCTGTTACAATAAATGCTTCAGCCACAGTTGAAAAACTGATTTTAAGTTAATGTAAGACTTCAGCTGCTTCGCCTGGACATTTGAGGATGATTTAAGTTTGGAATAGACGTATCACGGTTTGCTGTAAAAGTTCCAGTAAGCTTGTCTCTCCCTTTTTCCATGATGGGAAGCTCACTTTGTGGTGTCTTTCTTCTCCGGTACAACTGCAAAACCCAAGCCTTTGAGCAGAAAAGCAGGTGAACTGGTGGGACTGAGGAGTCCTCTCAAGGCGCTGAAGGAAGGGGACTTACACTCTTCCACCTACTGCTGTCACAGCAATCCTTTTCTGCTCCGTTCACCCAAGCTGGTCTTGGCCTTTCTCTTTCAAACTTCACCCTTCTGTCTTTGCCAGGCTCGGTTCCTCGGGCATCTCCTCTATATATACTCTCCTTGTGCAGCAAATTCGCATCTCACTCTTCTCTAGGCTCTCAACCTTACCCCGTCTCCATCGTTTCACTCCCTGCCTGTGCAAGGGACCTTCTACAGCACGTTGGTCCCTGTTTTCTGCTAAGCCCCGTTGTCCAACCCAACCGTGTTGGCCTTTTACACTGGTTTCACATTTTTCCCTGTATGAACTGGCCTTATGTTGCATCTTTTCCCCATCTCCTTTACTTCTACACTCAGTCCACTATTTCTTTGCCATGCTCTTCTTGCGTTGCTCGTCATATTGACTGGATCTCATTTGTCCTCTTTGCTTTTTTCTGGTCCTTATCGAAGACTTTTAGACAACCTAGAAAAGCACGCATTACTGTTACTGCTTTCTGCCTCTTCAACCCAGCTCTTTTACTGCTTTATTTTCTTAACCAAATCTTCCATTTTCTTGTTGTTCCTTATTTTCAGTGCATATAAAGCAGTTCTTTATTCTGCAAGATCCAGTAATTTTATTCTGAATGCAGTAGAGGGGTCACTGACAGCGAAGACAAGATCTGTGTTTTCGGTTCAGATGTTAGATCCTGCCTGGGTTTTCGCAGCCTGACCTGCGACAGTAGGACTGGTTTACTCAGCTTTAGTCTAAGGTATGCCCAAGACATGTGGACCGTTCAGTGGCCAGGCACAAAAAGAAATTTTTCAAAGAGTTGGCTACATTTTTAGGAGGACTTCCAACACATGCAACAAAAAGCGTATTTTTGACTCAAAATCAAATGCATCCAAATATGCAGTTCTTACTCTAAACCAAAAAGACGTTCAAATACTTAAAACAGAGGCTTATTTGAAATTTAATGTATGCAAGATACGGTTTGCAGTTTTACTGGGTAGTGTTAGGTTTTTTAAATCTTGTTCTTTGGAGGTTCTGGAAAACTTCTGGCAGGATTTTTCTAGAAGATTTTCCCTTTCCCTTCTTCTCCTCCCCTGCTTTCCTTTTCTCCATGTTTCCACCCTTTTTTTCCTCCCTTTGTCCTCTAATCTCTGCTTTTTCTCAGTTGTGTTTGTGCAAAAACCGACTCGATGATATGAGTTGATTCTTCCTTCGGAAAGCGGTGACGTTTGTAGTTACTTTAATCGTGTTGAATAATTAGTTTGAAGCCCTGGTCTTGGGGCCGAGAAGGTTCCTGCTTAGGAGCTTCATTCTCGGAAATGGCAACTTCACAAATCCAAAAAGGGTGAGTTATCTTATGTACCTGAGCTAATTCCTGTCGGGGTATTACTCAGGAAGGACCAGGACTTATTTTTTGACCCAGGCAGCGTATCCGGTGGAGTATTACGTAGTTGTAGTTTGGTGATGTGAGCTCACCATGGAAATCACAGAGGGTCTCATGTGGTGGGCTTGCCGTTCCCAGGCAAATGTGTAGTAATGTAGTTTTTATGTAGTAACTTCTGTTTGATGCTTCTTCTGTTCTTTCAAGGAACCACCTGAGTAGATTTTTATCCACTTTTATCATATTCATGCTCATCTATTATTACCATGACATGACTTTTTTTATAGTATGTTAAATTACAATAGGATATATTGTGTATGGTTATCAGGGCTGTCAGGGTCACTCAGATTATTTTATCTTGCCTCACAACAACAGGAAACCATTTGTTATGTTACCTTTGGAACACAAAAGGAAGTTAATATTTTTTTTTTTTCAAGAAACTATTTGGGGGTAGTCCACAGCAGTTACTGGGTTGTGTTGCAAATTCGAGTAAAATGCTTCTTATCTGAATCCTATACTTGTGAAAAGGTAGGCTCTCTTAAGTTGGAGTAAAAGAAATGAAAAGGCATCTGAATAAAAGTGCATTGATTTTTACACCAAGGTAACTGAGACCAAACGCCGGTCTTTGTCTTCAAAGGTTAATCTCTCTTTAGGAAATAAGCAGGAGGCTCAATGACTGATGCTGATCCTGAGGTTTCTTTGGTTAGAGAATGTGCAATATTTTATTTGGAGTTTTTTCTTCATGAATTGTGAGGGGAGAAGAAGAAGAATCTAAACAATAAACTCCCAAGGTTCTTCTTTTATGAATCTCTTCTAGATAACACGAGATAGGAGAAAATGCTTTTCCAGCGTAAAGCAAAATGCCACCCATTTTTCTCAGGCCAGCAATTTGAAAAAATCAGAAGGTAAAATACACACTCCTCACTGTAAATACGTCACGGGCTATAATAGAAAATAAAACACTCTATTTGCCGGAACTGTTCGGCTGCTTTTTGCCTCTCTAGTGCCATTTTTTAATTCCTTGGCTTGCAAAGGTGTTTTGCGAGCACAGGCAAAGATTGGGACATTTTTTGCTTGTAGGACCTCCAAATTGCTAGCTAAAATTTATTCTGTAGGTTCCCTTTTTTCAGTGACACTTAACGCAAAAACATTTTCTTCTACTTGACTCCATTTTCTGTTAACTGAGGGGGTGTTAGATACTGTGGTAACTTTTGATGCTGATGATGCCAGACAATGTTTAGAGGCACAATTACAGCAAAGACATTTTGTAAGCATATCAGCTGAAAAAGGAAACTCATTGGACTTAACTACATATTTACAGTCTACCTCGACTTCATATTGGAAATGTAAAAATGATGGAAAAAATCCTGTGATAAATTGAATAAATGGAAAGCAATTAACTTTTCCTTCATGTTTGCATTTTCATAGTTACTTCTTTTTCCCCTGTTTCTTTTCTAATAGCTCTTTCCCGGCAGTAATATTTCCTCTTTTGCAGTTATCATGAGCATTGTTACCAGAAATTTGGTATTAGAATTTTAATTTTTTTCTCCCTTTTTTTTTTTCCCAATCTTAACATAGAAAATGTACATTAAAGTCATTTGATTTAGGTAAGTCCTCTGTCCTCTGTGAAAATAATTACTAGAATGTATTTCATTTGGTACATTGAATAGGCTTGTAGCGTGAGTCCTCTTACTTTAAGAAGAATATTATCCTCCTGAAGTATTTACTGACTACAATCCTCACCACATTTCTGTAAATGAAAGCTCCTGTAAGACTGTATCTTACAGATGGGGAAACCTGGGCAGAGCCGTCTCATGGGAAATCAGTATCAGGAAAAGACCAGAACCCGGCAATTCTCTGTTTTGAAGGCCAGGCTTATTTTTTTGTGACTACCCTGCTACTTTCTAACATTATTAGATTAGAATCAGCCTATATTCAAATTTTGCTGACCTCCAGATTTGACGTAAAATACCAAAATGTAATATAGTAAATAGTATAATGCAGTGAAAAAAAATCCCTGATATTGTTCTTTAGGTTACGTTTGGCTTGAACCAGAACCCTATTTTTACTTCAGCAGAGTGTGCCTGCAAAGACTGCTCCGTTTATTGATGTGCTGCCGTTCGCTCCTCGAGAATGCCCTGGACAGATACAGGGTCAACAGGAGGCTGATGTCATAGGAGTCCTCTTATCAGCCCGTGGCATCCTTCGTCACCCTCCCCAAGTCTGTACCGTATCAGTCAAAACACTAAAGAACCTCAAGTTCCTGCCGTTATCGCCCGAAGAAAGAACGTTTCTGGGATAAAGGCACCTTCCCGCTCCTGGCTCTGGGTGCGATAGAGGTGCAGCTCTCGCCTCGCAGCCCTCAGCCCCAGTGACTGCCCGTGCTTCTCTTCACCTTCGTTCCTTCAAAAATGTCAACCTTTACGAGGGATTTTGCAGATTTTCTACCTTTTTCCTCCACGGTGCTTTTGTTCTCCGTCGTCACTGCACTGTGCTTCCCTGCTAACACAGCTGCGTGCCTTGGCTCTCTTTAGTCTCTTCCTCTTTGGTTCTCCTCCTTTAATTGCTGTGCAGTTTTATTTTTGCTTCCTAATTTATATCTTTACTGATATTTTTCTGACCTTTTCTCTACCACTGATAGCACTCTCAAATGCTCTCTGCAGCTTCTCTCTAGCTCCAAGTCTGATTTTTCTGTATTCTTTCATTTTTCCCAAGCCTATGCCTTTTCCTTTCTCTCTTCTATTTACCCTATATTTATCGTCCCCACTCCCCCACCCCCCGGGTTTGGAAAGGCCATCATTTTTTAGTTTTCAACTTGAATATTTGTATTTTTTATTATTTTTTCCTTCTCTTGTGATTCTCGTCCCCTTTACATTGTTTTGCCTGTCTCGTCTGCCCGTTTCCTGCCAGACTCGCTCCTCACTATTTCACTTCCCCAAAACTAAAGGACCGCTGTCATCCGCTTCAAGGTCTGCGTCTTAGAAACTTGATTTCCTTCACTGTTAATTATTGATTCTGTGCTCACGGACTTCCCAGCCCCATCCCTGCCCTCACGCCTTCCGTGTGCCCTGCCGCGGCCGTGCCTTTCCCTGCCCATGTCCCTTGGCCCTTTCTCTCCTCCCTGGGTGTCTCTTGGCTCGCCAGTCGTCCGTCTCCACGACTGCTGCCCTGCTTCGTTAATAACGAGTGAGACTTCAGTGGCCTATTTTATCAGTGATTTTCTAGCAGTAATTGCAGGTAGGCAGAAATCTGTCTTTTAGCTCTTGCTATATATCCTAAAAAATATTTTAAAAATTGAAATGCTACTTTAACTTCTGAAGGTTTTGTACCTGGTTTAGTATTGCCATTTCCCACCCTTGCCCATCTGACATTTTCAGGTGATTTTATGAAATGGAGAGGCAGAAGAGGATGCACCCGCTTTGAATTGCTTGGATTTAAGGCACAGTAAAATTGAAATATTACTGTGTGCCCTCACAATTTTGGGATTCTCTGCCACTGAAAATCTCCCATCCTCAATGTCCTAAGAAGATTCAGATCAACCCTTTCAATGTTGCTTTTGGCTGAGCTTATTTGTAACCCTTTCAGAATACGTAGCACCTTAAGAGATGGCACGACAGGGCTGCTGCTATTACAGGCATTACGTACCCCTTACACAGTATATTCTCAAATATTAAGACTTTCTTCCCTGGTTTAGCACTTTTATGTTACTGATTAACTTGCATAAACCGCAGGTTTTAATATATTTTTTAAATAGACTGCATTTATTTTGCCCCTTTGAGCAAGTCCTGTCTCTTTTCCACAACTCGTCTACTTTCTAATTGCATAGCTCTGTGTGTTTTCTTCCAAATGCGAAATAACTGCCATTATCACCATGTATGATAAGTTTACGTAGACTTAAAAAGTTAAACTTTAGTCACAGAAGACCATATGGGTGTCTTACTGAATTTCACTCAAATTTCAAGGGATGAATATGCACTGAATAATGTAAAGGGGCAAATTCTGCAATTTCTTTCTCTTTTTTTTTTTTTTTTTTTTTTTTTTTAATTTGTTTCCCATCACTGGTCAGGGGTGTGGGTATCCTGCAGCCCCGGGAAAGACTCCAGTTTAGCTGGTCTTTGTGCACTCTCCTTCCAGTTCCAGCACTGGGCAGGGCTCGAGGGCTCAGGCTGAATTCACAAACCCCCTGAATAGCAGAAGGGTGTTTTGAAGACTGTTGCCATTGATTGTATAGAGGAGCATCATCGTAGCGCTGTGAAGTTGCTTTTTTTAATCATTTTAGGCTGAAAAGAGGGATGTCAAGTCATCAATTAATCCTGACAGCATCCTTCTGTGGTGAAAAAATAATACTGTCACACCCATTTTATAAACAGAAAATCGAAGGCAGAAATAATGGAGACTCAATACTGGTGCTGCTGCTACCACCACTCTCCCAGTCCCCATTTCAAGGAAGGTCTTGAAAGTTTTATTTCGGATTACAAAGGGAAGTCAGTAAATCAGGCTGAACCCTGGGCCACGTTCCCATACCCAGACCACTAAACCTCAGCCAGCTCTTAAGAGAGACTTCAAATGTCTCTCTTAAAATGGGTTTTAGACTCAAAAATTTAAAAAGCCTCGAGTAATCCTGGGTAAAAAATTTTAAGGTGCAGTATCTAAACCTGGAGATCGAATGTCTCCAACGGCAGTACTCTCAAATCCGAGTACAGGTATGGTGCCTGTGTCTTATTTTGTGGCATTTACAGCTGGAGTTTGGTCATTCTGCTGTCTTTGTGTTCTTACGATGAAATTTAGAGCATCTTCATACCATGCCCAGTTCTTATTTTCCTTTACCAGATGCACATCAAATCAAGTAAAAATACAAGAGCATTTCAAATACCTAAACCAAACAACAAAGGCAGATCCTAGAATCACATTAGCTTAATATTTCCCCAAACAGAGTATCTTAAAAGAAAAGTTTGCGGTTTATTATCAGGCTTTTATACAGATTTGGAGTTTTTCTTAAGGAAACGGAGTATATACAATTAATACTGTTTAATAAAACTCAAAAATGCAACAGATGCAGCCAAAAGTGCACGTCATTTTGAGCAGATCTTTACAGAACAGACATTCCATATTGTGTTCATCTTTTTCCACGATCACTGCTATGACAATCTGGTGTGTTTAGCAGTTGTTGCTGAGTAAGGCAGACTGGATTGTATATGATTTTCTCCATGTCAGCCAAGAAACAGAGCTCTCTTCTGTTTGATGCGGTGAAGAGGTGGTCTTGTACTATTTGTTGCTTTCTACCAGGAGCAGCTATACCTTTATTAACTTGCAAGAATAATAACACATTGCAATCTGTAGATGCACGTGCTCTCTGTAGGTCTCAACCGAAAATGAAATGGTTGTGATGTGGAAAAGTCACAGGGACCGATAAATTGAGTAAGTTGACCTCCCCAATAGAAAAGCTCCGCGATTCACAAAAGATGCCATTAAAATCTGTGAGTATCACGTAAAAGCAAACTGTTTTTAAAAGGGGGTATGGAAGGAGGATCACCTCCAGCAGAAAACCCATAAGAGAGGCTCCAGTGCAGAGGAAACGTTTCCCCTTTCAGCATTCCTTCTGGGTGCCAAATTTTCCTTCTGTTCCTCCCCACCTATTAAACAAAGCTGCAACTTCCAATTCCTATCAGTTTTCCTAAATATGTGCAGCTTATGTGGCTTCGACGAGCTGTAAGGCTCCGTATTCTCCTGCCAGCTCCTTGACAATGTGGCTCCAACAGCATCCTCCACTTTTGGCTGCCTCTGGGACCCCTGGTCTCTTCTGGAAAGGGAGAGGGAAAGCATCTCCTTTGCTGGAAGGACTTTTTGTGACTGCGGAGCCGATAGCGCGGCGGCGAAGAGCTTGGAAAGATCCCCCGGAGCGTCGTGGCTCTGTCTGTCGAGGCTGCCTGCTCTCCGTACGGGAGGTTTCGGTCCAGCTCGGGATGAGCATCACGTGCAGGGTGGGCTCAGCGGGATCACTTAGGAACCACCCACAACAGCCCGCCTGGGGGAAACTGAGGCTAACGGGAAAATTTAGAATGAATCACACCGCTTGCCTTGCAAACTTAGACATTTCTGACAGAGCCCTTCCCCTCCGGCCGGGTCGGAATCCTCGCTTGTAATCCCATCTTGGGCTCTTTCGGCCGGGCATTTGGAGGGAACTAGGACTCTGGCAACGTGGTTCTGCGCACAGTGTACCTACCAGAAGCAGGTGGCTGTTTGAAGCGTGAGGATGCAAGCGAAGGATTAGGCAGCTCTGGGATCGCTGCGAGTGGAAGAAATGCTCGCTCCGAGCCAGTGCTCGGAGCCGCTTCGGTTGCTGGAACCACCGTGAAAACTCCTGGTTCACAGATGTGAAACAAATTACGGAGCTTATGCAGTTGCATTCCTCCTTATTATTGGGAACAAAACAAATCTGGGAGATGGAGGACTTCTTAAAGTAATTATTGTCTGGCTTTATTTTAAGAAAATGCAACTAATTCTGAAAACTCCACAATTCCTGAAGATTTCTCAGCCTAGGGAAGTCACATTAATTATACGATTAATTTGTTTTAATTCCCTAAACCAAAAATATTGACTGAATGAGAAATTAACACATGTAGAGCTGCAGATGTCATTTGGCTTCAGATTTCCTGAATGATATAATTATTAATCTTTCATATAGCAGTGTGTCAAACCTACAGATTCATTCTACAAAATTAGGCTGTGAAGAAAGACACCAGGACAGCTGAGCTATAGATTTTCCCTTAATACAGGAAGGAAAACAGTGGAATTTTCTAAATAATAAATAAACCCAAAATATTTTAAAGACATATGGTGCACATCTGTCTGAAATACAATAATTTAAAGCAGAGTAATTAAATGCAAGATAGAATATTCACCTTAGAGTGGGGGAATTATCTCATTTCATTTTTAATATAACTTCACCGAATTTGGGAAATGTAGATCATCTGTGGTATCTTTTGAACCTTTCATTCTGTGCTAGTAAAGAGCAGAGATTAGCAAATGGGCGGCTGCTTTTCTTTTTGGATAACCAACCTTGTGTTTCGAGGCATTGAGTGTCATACCCATACAAACCTATGATATTAATCTTCAGCTGGAATTATAAATAGCTACAGGTTTCTTTCTGGTTTAACTTCCAGTTAACTCCTTAAAAGTCTAAAGGTAGAAAATGCCTCACGCTAGTTTATTCCTTTCTTCTTTACCTAAAGCACTGAATGGATCAGAAGCTTTACATCAGTGCAGCATGGATTCATAAAATTCCAGTTTGGGAAATCCTACGGTTTTAGCAAGAGTTTTTGATTAACCTGTTCCTCCTGAAAAAGGGGCTAAACTGTAATGGAGATTGTATGCCTGGGTTTTGACAGGGGAAAAAAATAAAAATTAAAAAAAAAATCTTGTTTCTCTTCCTTTATCCTTTTTCTAGTATGATTTTGCCTTCAGCTGCGTGAGATACTACTCAGTCCTTCTCACGTTCAGAGTTGGTCATTGAAGAGTAAAGGCATCATTTGAAGACAGGGAAGAGAGATAAGAATCTGATGAAACTGAGTTTTGATCCCGAGTGCTGGGTAAAGGAAAAGGTTTAACCATGCAGCGTGAGCGAAGAGGGAAATTATGCTGATGACGTTCAGTCCCCAAAAGTACAGTTTCAGAGAAATACTGTTCTGATAAAAAACACCCAACAAAACAACAATTCCACAAGTAAGCATAAATGATACTGAGATATGTTCTGTTTGTTTTAAGGGAACACGACAAAGATCCTGAAACGTTCTTTAAAGTCCTGCTGAAACTGAAAGAGAAAGATCTACCTTTTCACGTGTCTATCCTTGGAGAGTCTTTCACCGAAATTCCAGGTACCTTTCCTTTTTTTTTTTTTTTTTTTTCTGTACAGTTACCGTAAAATAGATTTTTCCACACGTAGTTTTCATGCACAAATTTTCTTATATTAGTGAAAAGAACATGTTTAAAATCCTTGTAATTGTAAAACTAAATAATATTGATGCGTTAGAAAATTAAAAATATTAAAGATAGTAAGCATTTTTTATT
>JANZLQ010000001.1:49068790-49081290 GCA_026212715.1 Elanus axillaris | reverse complement strand
TCTCCAAAATGTTGCCATGAATTGTTTAGAAATTTGACAGCAAATACTATAAATTATAGATGTTAATTTTCATTCATTAAAAGTTCTTCAAAGAGCATTTGAAAGAGAGATGAAAAGCATTAACTTGTACTAGTAGTAGGCAGATTCCGATACTTAGAAGTCATGATAGCAAATGCAAATTGAGCTTTCTAAACCAAGGCTCTTAAAGCATGTTATTAAGTATTTTCCTTATCAATTTGAGCAGCAGTGTGGTGCTTTAAAAGGACCAGGTATGGGGGTCCCTACTAGTACTGGGCAGATGGACCAGTACTACTCGGTTTTATGCTGCCTCATTTACTTAGTGTTTTGCAATCCTTAATGTGCACAGCTGGCAGCTGAATGCAGGTTTGATACTAACAGTTTAGACATCTTTAGATGTAGCAGATGGAAAATTTTACACAAATAAAGTAGGAGAAAGTGTGCAATTAGGTTTTTATCTGCAGTTACATGATGCATCCTGTGCTTTCGTTTAGAACATCACCTTGGTGGGTGGTCATCATCTTTCCTTGCACCAAAGCTGTACCTTCTTGACACCACACTTGATGTTGGATGCCTGCCCAAACACCAAACTTCTGTTACTGTTGAGTGTGAAGGAAATAAGAAATGCAACAATCAGCAAAAGACAAAGGCAGACCAGCAGTGCGATTCCAGCAGCCCAGTACATTATGGTTACATTCCATGCGAGTTAAGTCACTATGGTAAAAGCCTTGGCAGGATTTTTTTTCAATAGTTTATTCATGATGTTCATTATTATGAGCTGTAAAGACTATGAGAATTTCATTTTTTAAATGTCTTATGGAATGTATCACTTTCTTAGATCTTGTAGACATGCTGTGGAAACCATAACATAAAATATGAGTTACTTACAATAACTAATTTTAATCCCATCTGCTAAGTATGACAACATTAGCATTTCCACTTAATTAAAAACACCCTTAAAGCAGCAATGTTTTAATCACTCCATTTTATTTACTCTCCTCCGGTGTCACTTATAATTGTAACTTTTTATTTTTTAATAATGAGGGATTTTTTTTTCTCTGTGCATCACACAAAAAAGTGCTGTCGATAATTAGCAGTCTTCTGTTATTACTAGACTCAGGTGTCACAACTGTGTCTCATCCTCATTACAGTAAAAAATTTCACCTATCAGATTCATTATTGCTAGATAATGCGACTGAGAGCCTTAGCAGGCCCTCCAGAAAAGTAATTCAGCCAAGCAAAATTATCAGCTAATTATATTTAGAATCAAAAGCCCAACAACTATTTGCAGATAAATTGTATGAATTGAAGTGAATAGATCTGAATATTAAGATTCATAGATTTAGCAGATGATTTGTTAATTGGAATAAAAAGGCCATTTACTAGCCATTTTAACAATAGATCAATCGGAACCCTATTTATTATTTAACTCGTAGTGCTTAAGGATTGAAAGGAGGAATAATTGTATTATTGTTATGATGTGATACTTTTCTGGAAAAGGACAGAAATGCGTGGAAATCGCAAAGCTTCCCCGTCCGTCTGCGGACTGAAGCCCGCGTCCGTGTGTGCTCTGCCCGGTGCGGTTCGATCTATAGGTCTTGGCATCTGAAAGGTGGACGCCTTAGAGCAAGACGTACTGCCCTGTAGGCAGGACCAGTCAGAAAATGCATGGAAACTTTGGTGCGGAAAGGTAAAAAAGCGAGTATGCAAATAAGATCGTTTGCAAATGAAAAAATTCCAAATCTTAACTTTTATCCAGCAAGCTACAGAGGCATTAAATTCTGATTTCACTAATTCATGATCCTGATAGAGGTTTTTCATAAGGGGAAATTGCATACTCAAATGATGACTCAGATTGCATCTTGGCCTGCAGTTTTGTTTTAGGGAGCCGTTCTTTTTTTTTTTTTTTTTATGCAGACGATATGATTAAAAAGCAAATATTTTAACATAACTTAGTGATCTGAGCTATTACTGAAATGTCCACAGTTTCACTCTTTTTTTTTTCTCCTAGATTAAAGAAAACTTTAAAAATCTATTTGCTTTGACATATGACACAATATTTAAGAACTGAAATCATCAATTAAATCACACATCAGAAACATTTCCCTTTGGTAAAAAATATAGTGCTAGACGATGTACACTTTGAAATTGTTGTTAATGTTTAAAATGCAATCTGAAGTGCATATGTTATTTTAAAAGAACCATAAATTACAAATTTTAAAAGTTTATGAAAAAAACTTAGCAATCATTGCTTAGCGAAAGCATTTGCGGAGAAATGTGTATCTTTGGCTTTTGTGGATATGCATAGTTTTCCAGCATGAAAGCTGAATATGTTATTCTTTATTTTATTTTTTTCCTGGGTAAAACTGAGTAGATCTAAAGGAAACAGAGTTCCTTCTGGGTGCCTGTAATAAAGTACCAAACCCGATACGCACATGAAAGTAGCGAAAGCCTTTTGGATCGTCAGTGAAAATAGAAAAGGTGAACGCTGACGAGATTTCAGATTTTTTTTTTCTGGGGACTGAGGGAAACCAAAGTTAAAAATAAAGTCCTCGTATGGTCAACATGTTGGAGGAAATTCAAAGACTCTCATAAAATAAACATATTTTAAGAAGTGTTTTGAATTTCACTGTGTAATTTCTGGCCAGCAGAAATTACAGTTGTATCTTTGGAGGGACATTATGTCAGATCAGTGGTCATTACGCAAGAAAAATAAACTGAAAACTTGATGCCTTAACCCGTTCAGCTATTAAAATGCAAGCACGAAGAGGGTACCTTTTCCTCCAGACCCGCTACGAGAAAACTTTGCGCCACTGCGTTGCAATTATAAAATATTTGGGTCTGACGTTACAGGAGATACGTGAATTCTTCCTTGAAGAAACACAAGTACAAAGCGCCGCACGCTTTGGTAAAGGAATCTCATCGGGAGTTATTAAAAAATACAACAGTTTATGTCCCGAAAAATAAGGGAAATTATCCGAAGCATGTGCATAAGCTAAAATCTCCCAGCCTGAAGCATGCTGCAAGTCGTTCCCAGGCTATATTTAACTGTAACCTTTGGGGTCTTTAAGGAGAATATCTGCTCTCCAGGTAAGGGTGATCGTGTGCATCTGCGTGAACATACGCACGCATCCAAACGTGCGCACGTACGCCCGTGTTTCTCTGCAGCGTTATTAAGAAAAGCCGTCCATACTTCACCATGTTGTTACATGTGTCTGTCTGCTGATTATAAAATGTGTTAAACAGTATTTAAAAAACAAAAAAATGCAGAGCTGCGCTTTGATTTATTCAGCGAACAAAACATATGCTCGCTGTTCTGTTCTATGTAATTCATATGATCAATAAAATTTTCTTTAAAAAGAGCAACTTTGGCATTTAGAAGGATTATGCTGCTGAAGAAAAAAATGGTTTCACTCTTGCTGTACGTAGTCAACCTCAATGCTCTTGCGCCAAAATAAGTTTTTGGCTCACTAACGTCTATTTTTGTGTATTTATTATTTCTAATCTTCAGGATCGAAGCTGTGTACTGCGGCTGTTATCCGCTGTGTCCCAAAGCCTTGGTGTACCCAGAGATATTTCCAGGTAGCTGCTTCGCTGCATATTCTTTTTGCTGAAACGTAGTAACGCGATTCGTGCTAAAATACCAAGTTTGAGAATAAACTTGAGCAAAAGCAATTGTTTATTTGGCAAGCCAACATGTTAGTGTTAAGGAAAATTTTATGTGTTTTAATACATTAGACGAAGTTTATATTTGCCATCTGTTCTTTTAAGATAACACAAAAGCAAGTTTTGAAATAGCATTCTTCATTGTTAGCATACACAACCCGTAATGATAGATTTTTTGTTAAGAGGTCAGTGATGCTGCAATGGTTTGCAGATTTTTTTGATACACAGAAGAAAAAAAAAAAAAAAAAAAACAGAGGCCTGAAAATCACACCAAATTATTTAAACAATTTAATAGTTAATAGCATGCAACTGCGGTACAGGATACAGACTAATGTAGTACCAGTTCTTTGAAAAATCTCATCACTAAATGTATCACATATGCATTGTGTTACATTAGAATAATGTATTTTAATCACCCAAAGGAGATGTCTAAACAGCACAACTACACAGTCTTATTTAGCATTAAACATCCTTGTGAGCTGAGGTAACCTTATAAAATCATGCTTAAATAATGTAAAACACGAGGCGGCACAGAGCAATATGCATTTTTAATTAGTAAAGTGACTAATATCGAGTGTGTGCTTTGAGGTTTTTGTTTCATTAAAAATGTATCTGTTTTTCCTGCAGCTGAATATCTGTATTCTACACCTGAACAGCTTTTTAAAAGGCTTCAGAATTTCTGCAAGAGACCAGATATTGTAAGGAAACATCTCTATAAGGTAGTTCTTCAGAATAGTTTTACATGATATAATGCCATATTGAAGTACAAAGGGAAAAAAAACCCTTAAAAAAAACAACATTTAATTAACATACTAATGTTTAAAGGAAACATGCTAGGGAGGGATATTAGTCGTTACACTAACAAGGATTAATTAAACTAGATGCCAGTTGTATTAACCTAGGTCTTATGAAATACGTGCACTTAATGCATGCTACATGCTTTTTTTTAATTTATTGTTTTCTAAAATGACTGTCCTTTACATTTGGACCCAAGAGGCTTATAAAAATGAACCTGGATTAATGCAACTCATTAGTTTAAAAGGAAAATAAAAGAAAGATCCTACAATTATCCTAATGAGGATAAGCCTACCTTCCTATCCTAATTTAATCTTCAGTCTGCAAAAAATGCAGGTGACTGGTATCAGGTAAGATTTCTCTGCCTTTTGGAATGACTTGAATTATTTTCAGAATTATGATTACTTTAACTCTTTGCTTTTTAAGGTATGATGATTGTAAGAAAAGTTTATCGGAAGCATAATTTACTGATTATTTATCGTGTGCTGTTCTTCGCAGTTATTTATGTAGAGAAAGTACAGCTTCAGTGGCAGAGCTTCCATTCGAGTTTCGAGCGAGTGTTCAATGCTAGACCGACTTTCACATTTTTAAGAGGTGTATTTGTACTGCTAGGAGTCACGCTTTTTTTTTTTTTTAATACGCGACTGTAGACGAAGCACCAAATTTTGTATTATTCCGGCGAAGAGCTATTATTACACGATGCTGCTTTTAGAATAATAACTGCTGTTTTTCTGCATGCTGACGTGTAAACTTACAGCGTTTTACGACTTTTACAGTCCTGGCTATGCCGTGGGCAGGTTGGATACACATCGCCCCTGCGCGACAAAGGTCTTTCAGGTTGTAAAAAACCCTGAATTCAGCTGAAGGTCCTGAAAGGCTCGGGAGCGCGTGGAAATACTCCTGGTGTTACCCGTGCAATACAAATGCGGTCCTTTCAGCGTTCCCTGGCTGTCGCCGTCCAGGCGCTCCGTTAATGAGCAAGTCGAGTAATCTCCTCCTTAATTTGGAGGCTGGTGCTGCCGGCAGCCCTAACCTCATCTCTCCACCGTCCTCCCTCTGGGGACCAGCAAGCGTCGGGTCTTGCCGTGTGTCGTCTGCGTCTCTACCCCTTCCCGCACACACATGCAGCAGGAGGAGCGAGGGTTTCGCCCACGCCTGACATTTTTTGTGACCTAAAAATAGACGTTTACATAATGATACACCAAAGATGATGTCGTTTCTGGAGGAAACGGTTAAACTTCGAGGAAAAAAAAAAAAAAGGAGAGAACCAAAAATGCAATTTAACACCCAATTTCAAGCTCATTATCTTTCATTGTCTATTAACTTGGCAATGGTTCAGAAGGTAGCTCATAATAGTTTAAAATGCTGACTGAACACTTCCAGTGTTCAGCATTACTTCTTGAGTCAATAGTATCGTATAGTTATACATGGTGGTTTCAAAGGGAAACCAGTCCTTAAACGTTTACCTTGACATTTCCCAATGCTTCAAGCTCAGCCAGTAGTTGGGTTCACGCGGATCTTCTCTCTACGTGTGGATCCCCAGCTCCTAAAGAGAGCCAAGGCACACGACAAATGGAAGAAACGGTAGAGCAAGTACTGATATAAAATAGTACGGGTTTAAAACGTGTGTACGAGCCCCATAAGCAAAACGCTAATTTGCTTGAAGAATTTTTTTTTTATTATTTTTTTCATAAATTTTTTTTAATAAAAAAAAAAAATCCCTTGGGCTGATTTGCGGGCAGCAGCTGAAGGTGTTTGTCCTCCCCCTCGTACCCGTGCGCCATTAACAGTGCGGCCCCGTTCAGATCTTCCGAGCCTTCGGGCTGAGTGTCTGCAACAGGTAGCGACTGAGCTGAACGGGGGGATCGTTTTAAAATGAGTAAAGCAGAGCCTAATCCAGAACCTGCGAGCACCAGGGAAAAAGATCCCTGTTGCCTTTAATAGGCTTTGGATCAGCTCGGAGAATACTGTTAGAGGTGTCTTTTTGTACCTACACCCACGTATGTCAAGTCTTCCTTCCGCAACGAAACTCTCCGCAAAACCTCCTAGAAAAGCACTGACTTAAGTCCTGTTAAGGTCATTATAGGTGGAAGAATGCTGCTTTTTAGGAAGCTGAAAAGAGTGAGATCGTGAAGGGTACGCAGCACTTCCACTGTATTTTCACTTGTTTCCGATCAGCGTAATATTCTATATATGATAGTGGAATCGAAAAGGGACTCCAGCACAGTAGTGCGTACTAACTAGCTACTTTTCTTCCAGAAACCCTCCTGACTTGTTCCCTGCCCGAAGTTCATAAGGTGTCTGTGAAATCTTGAAAGTAAATATGCTTTAAAAGCAAACAGTGCTTTTCTCTACTGGTTGGGGATTCTGCTCCATAGGGCGGGAAGTAATCATCGACAGAAGTAGCTCGGGTTATCCTTTTGCATATTGTTGGGGGTTTATGACCAAGGATATCCGTAATAATTAGACAGCGGTCTAGTTAAACAGGCAGTTTATTCCTTCAGTCGTCCTCAGTGCTTGTGCTGACAAAGTTGGGGCAAAAGGGAGACAAACGGCAGCGGGAGGGTCCGGTCCGGGAGCCGGACGGGGTGAATTTCCCTCTGAAAACGTACAGACAGGACAGTAAACGGCAACAGCTTAACTCGACAGAGCAGATTCACGCTGGCAGACTTTTTAAAGTGTCCATAGTATAAGCACCGATGAAAACCTTTCCAAATGATGTTTTTCTTACCCTGTGTATTCCCACAGCGCCCAAAGCTGGCTCATTTGCATTTCGGCATCGCCTTCTACCAGTTATTAGCAGAAGATTGAGACGAGTGGAAAGCAAGCCTCATTTGTTACCAATTATTTGTTCTGTTCTAGTTTTATGGGATCAAACGTTGGTCTCTGGTTCTGGGTATTTGTGGTTGCCAAAGTAAGTGCCAGAATGAAGCAAGTAACAACAACGGGGCATCCGTTTCCGTCAGAGTACACCATAAGACCTGTCAGTGTTTGCAAGCTCCCTATCTAGTAGATTTAAAATAAAATTAAAAAAAAAAAAAATAGGGCAAAGCATTTGTTTCCGCATTATTTTCTTTAAGTTTACCTTTCAGTTCCCTCACTTCGGTTTCTTAATTTAAAACAGCGTGTATAAAGAGTATACAGTGGAAAGGGACAAGAAGAGTTGCCAAAAGCCAGGCATGGAAGGAGCTGACAACTTTAAATAATCTCTCCCAGCCCTCCCAGCTGAATGAGTGCTGGTTGACATGCTGTCAGCTTCAGTTCCTACAGTAAAATCCTACTCTCACTCATGCTTCTTTAACGGAGAAAAGAATTTGGCCCACTTTCTGACATTCATCTTCTCATTTCCATCACGCTACAGAAGCTCACCTGCCTATGAAAAGACACATGGCGTGATTTTTTGTCTTTCTTACACCACTGTAGAAGGAAGTCTGCTGAATTCAAAGGGATTCAACTACTGTAAAATCAAATTAAGATCCCAGTTAGACCGTAGACATCTGAATTGTTTCCAGTCTCAGGGTTTGGCTGTATGGGGCAGATCTAACAAAACTTTCTCTTTTTGCTCTGATTGGAGATAAAGCAGTATCTTTGGTGTTTCAGGAGAACATGTCAAAGGGAAAACTGCTCCTGATCCAGCTTTAATATTGAAACACAGCTAGGAAATCAGCAGGAGGCATTCTCAGCCTAAGGATACGGGGCGCTGGACACAGGAGGAGGCAGGGGAGCCTCACGCTGCGTGTCCCGTTAGCCACCCTGTTGCAAGGAGCGGCAGTCGCTCGTAGTTCTTGTACAGGCCATGTAAGAGCCAGGGACGATGCCTCTGCCCTTATCCTCACCCACTCCCCCCAAAAAACTCCAGGAGAAATTCATTTTTCCCTAAGGATGCTAACGGCCACTCCGCACCAGCACGCCGTGTGTTTAATACCGTGGTTCTGATAGTGGCGAGCATCGGGAGAAGGCTGACAAAGGTGGAAATAGGGCAGTAAAGGTCTTCCCTTGGTCTTTTAGCGTTAGAGATCGGTCCTAACCCCGGACTTGGACATTTTATCATCGTTCATTACCTTTTGCTATTAAGTATTGCCAGGCTGTATTTAATTGTTCTCCATTTGACGTTCAGGCGATTGGAAACCCCTCTTCTTGTTTTTCACGTCTTCCTATAGCAAAGCGGTTCATCTTACGTTTACAGACCGTGTTAAAAGCATTTCCCTTCAGTGGGCTCAGGGTCTCCCCACCTTCGGTTGCGTTGGGTGTCTTCTCGTTCCGGAGTTGGGTCGCCTGGAAGCAGCAGCTCCCCATCCGTCTTTTCTATATCATTCAGTATTTTATAAGCATCTGTCAAACACTTAGTATCCCGGTCTTTTCAGTCTCTCCTCATGAACGTTATTCCATGTTTATATTCTAATCTCTCATCATTCAAGCCATTTTGATGCCTGAGAGCTGTTTTTGTGCTGGTGTGATCATTGCTTTGAGGAGTATTCTAGGCCAAGCCATCGGTTTATGTGATGTGTTGTACTCTGATAATTTCCAACCTGTTCCTTATGGAGCCAAACCTACTGTTTACTTTTTAATGGTGAATGTATATTGAGCAGATGTTTGCTTACAGTGTTCTCCAGATCTTTTGTCCTGAGCTGATAAAGTTAATTTAGAGCTTTATAGGGTATGCAAATAGTACAAGTATTGCCATCCATCCTGCTGGCTTTCTGTTCACCAGCAGAGCACGTTGGCAGGGAAAAAAGAAGGCGTTGTACTGGATTTGTGCTTCTGCCTGGTTAGCAGTAGGTGCGGGTCAGAAGGAGGTTGGAAGCACAAGTGGGAAACTTGCGTTTGCCTCTTGAGATGCTCGGTCTCTAGCGAGCATAACTTAACTTGGTTTCAGAGATGATCAAGGTCTGCTTCTCAGAGCCTGTACGGGAAGGTTATAGCAGCCTGGGAACTCTGGAGTGCAGCGTGCCGTGTCCGTGCTCTCCCAGCTCTGTTTCAGTGCTTAGGCACGGGATCCTATGTAAAATGTATACCACATAAGGATTTCCTAGGTGAACTTATTTAGAACATAGAATCATAGGGGTAATTAAGGAAGGTACCTCTGGAGGTGACCTGGTCAGCCTGTGCTCAAAGCAGGGCCAGCTGCAAAGTAGTATCTAACTTCCAAGTCGGATTGAGTTGCTCGGGGTCGCATCCAGGTTAGACTCAGGCCTTGACATTTTTCATTCCCATATGTGCGGCTGATACAGGTGAAATCCAGCTAGCTTAGGAGGTTTGCACAGGTGGGAAGATCTGCTGGGCTGTGGCACAGAATTTAAGCATTTGGGGTCGGCCTTAGGTCTTCAAGCAGCACGTGGCTCTGGAAGCAGCTGTGGCGGAGTGAGCTCTGCTACCTGACGTGGATCCTCACCGTGGAAGAAAGGAGCTCGCAGGTAGGCTGTTGAAGTTGCCTGCTAGGTCATTCTGGGATCCAGCCATAGATATATCGACATAATATACGTCTATGTAGACATATATATTAGTATACATATATATATATATATATATCTCTACCTTTGTCAGCTTCTCCCAGGGCTTGCCTTGCTCTTGGCTCTCTGCGGTGGCTATCTAGGAGATTTCCACTCTCTGAAAATGTTGGTCTATAGCTCGTAGCAGTTGGCTGCACTTGTAGAACAGGAAGAAAGCGTTCATTAAGGCGGCAGTTCTGTGTGCATCTTTCAGCACAAACGCCAGGACTTTGAACTTTTTACTCTAATAGTATTCGATAGCTTCCGATTTGGTTTTAGAAAGTCAGTGAAAACTGGCAGAGGAGCCACAGCCGCTGCAAAATGGTAGATGGAGAAACGGGTCAAAGGAAATAGGACTTTAAAATAGGAGTTGCAAAAAGCATGAAAATTTATTTTTTTCAGTAAAGTTTATTCAAATTACCTTGCGGAAGAAAGCCTGAACCTGGTTTCCTACTGTTGTAGTTGGTCAGTGTGTTCTGGACCATCCTATGCAAGGTACTCAGGAGCGTATCTTCCGTAGACTCGCATCCAACATTTGCTGGGCTTTGTTTAAAGACAGAAAGAATGAGATGAGTTTTAAAAGGCCGCTATAAGAAACTGCAGAACGGACCAGCTTGTTCAAGGCAATACGGTTACTCTGCTGAGGAGTATTACGTAGCTCTGATTTGGGCGTCACGGTGCACCCAAGTCATGTAAACCAATGCCATCTTTGGGTGGTGGTTTCCAAAGGTGCCTGGAGTTCGAAAGTTGAGCTCCAGAAGTAGTTACTACAAGCTGCTTTCCACCTTGACTCTCCCCCAGTTGGCACTTATGGAGGGAAGGAGCTGGGTCACAGAGTACAGGTGACCCACGACAAACTGTCTCTGTAAATCACTCTGCTGTCTTGCCTGCCAAATCTCAGGTTTTGTGCGGAATAATAGTCTCCAATTCTTAACTTTGAGGTAATTTTTTAAAAAGTGCGTAAAACGTATGCCAAATCAGTACTGTCTGCTTGAACTGCAGCTGTCCTGAAGCAGCAGGTCTGAATGGATCAACAGTCCTTCTTACAGTCTAAAGGTTAACTCTGAAGTGTAATGATGGCAGAGTAGATATTAATTGCTTCATTTCTGATCTTAGGACACAAGAAACAAAGAAGGTGATTACTTCATAAAAGATACTGTCCTGCTACTGACACCTTATTGTGCTGCCTGTTCTTCGTGGGGAGATCTTGCTTTATGTGAAACCTTTGCTTCTCTGGATCTCTGTGTATTTAGGAACTGTCGAGTGAATCGCTATTCTTTGAAGAGACGGGTGCCCAGACCTTTGCAGAGTTATTACTCCCCCCCCAAAAGAGTTGAATTTATTCTCTCCAAGGTTACTCTCAAATAAAGCCCAGAAGCCAGGCCGACGATGATCAAGCAGGAGAATTAGGCCCTCGCTCCTGCTGGTTCGTGGTTCTGCCACGTCTGAGGCCGGGAGAGGCAGGTCGGTCCCCGTGGGTGTTCAGTCCTTGGCCGAGAGCGCCAGTAAAGCAGACGGACGTTTGACGCTGCTCATCCGGGAGCAAATAACCTGGGGCTGCCGCCCAGCTTACCTGTCTTTAAAAAAAAAAGCAGAATTCACCCCGTTTCCAACTAAAGTCACGTAAGCGTTCTCTGACCGACTTGCTTCCACCCCTCCTGAAATCCCGGCTGTTGCAGAGATTCATTTCGGCACGGAGCCGCGCTCCTTCCCGCGAGAGAGAGGAGAGAGAAAGAGAGAGGTCCCTTTTGTGTCCCAGCATCTAACGCGGCTTCGTGCGCTTTTCTCTTCTGCTTCCTCGTAGGGCGAGACGGCTGGCTTTTCTTGGGCAGCGCTCGGCGGTAAATTCAGGTCTCTGCTCGCAGCAGAACCGAGGGAAGATTTGTGACAGATGGGGCTAAGTCACAAACTTGCAGCCTCAGGCAGAATTGTGGAAGTTTCCAGAGTGTGCCCATATTTACCTGATCAGAGAGAAAAGAAAATCTGCAGAGGAAGCCGAGCCTGGCTGCTTGTCATAGCTGACACAGAGCCATCTGCCACAAACCTGTGGCGGCTTCAGATCTCCAATCCCTGCCACCACCCCAGCTCAAATTAAATACAGATTCTTAGAGACGTTATGATGGTTACACATGTCCTCGGCATCACATGCAGGAGACTGTTCAAAAAAAATATGTGGCCTGTTGTGTAACCGCACTCATGTATCCCATATGTGGTGCCACATTGAATTTCCGGTTGAATCTGTTTTTATCCTTTGTACTGGATGACATGGTGCCTGAATTCTTTCTTTTCGCCGACACGATGGCAGCCAAGCTGCAGCTTCAAACGCTCACACTTGGCTGAGTTTCTACCTAGGTTGCCAGGTTATCATTGGAGCCTTATTGTGTCCTCAAAGGGCCACAGGGCCTGAAAGGAGGATCCGAACGCTGCCGGACTAATTGGGCAGCCATCGCCGGGTTGTTTGGAGGCAAAGGGCTGCTTTAGCACTTTTCTTTTCTTTTTTTTTTTTTTTTTTTTTTTTTACCCAGCAAATTA
>JANZLQ010000001.1:49045481-49056987 GCA_026212715.1 Elanus axillaris | reverse complement strand
CATAAATATTCACCGCCCCCCCCCCCCCCCCTTTTTCTTTCTTGGATGGTGGAGGGAACAAAATGAAGAGTGGCTCTTCCCCGTGGGGAGAGCGAGCCGTGGGACGACGGGACATCGCTCTCCGCCTTCCCAAGGGTTCCCGAGCACCCTGCGCCCAAGTGACCCGACCCCGTTGTGAAGCGCGGGACCCCGGGACCCCGGTCGCGGTCCCCCAGCCCGAGGACCGTGTTGTAGTGACGCGGCCGTCCCGCGCACGTAGGATGCTCGGGGGACGGCTTGCTCCGTGCAAACGGTGCGCAACCCGCCGGCGCGTGTGCCGGTGACATCCAACACGAGACCTTCGAGCACGACACCGAGAGGATGATCTTAAAGGCCTTTTCCGATCGAAGTGATTCCATGTGATTCCATGTCTCTCCCTTCCTACCCCGTCACCTTTGGTGCAGGACCCCCAATGAGTTAAAAGTGTAAGAGCTGCTGAGAAAGAGGTCAGGTAATAAATGATATCTAAATCCTAGTCCCAGATTTTCTGTTTTAAACATGCTGCGCAACTAACACTGTGACACTTTGGCAATATGATGGAAGAAAAAAAACCTGTGCCAGCTGACTGATGAGCACCCATCTTTTTTAATTAATTGGGTTGAAAAATGTCTCGTGTCAGTTTGAATGTAGGGGCTCTTTCAGCTGTGTTTTTCTGGATACATACATAGATATATCTAACTGCAGATTTGAAAGCCCAGCGTGAAGCCTCATAAATGGTAAAAATATGTATATACTAGAGTTATACACACACACACACACGCACATATTGGATAAATTGATACTTAAACACATACGTGTGTATATAATGTTCTGTTCTCTGTTCTGAGAGATATTTATAAATAGATTTTATATATATCTATTTCTGTTATTCACAGCTCTATGTGTGTGCGCATTGTAAAATCCGGGTTTTTTTTCCTGGTATGCTTTTTAGTTTTTAGTAGAGTAATATATCTGATTTCTCTTTAAATTAAATGAATTTATTTGTCTGCCTTCCCTTAATGGAATCAGTTTTGATATACTCTTTGTTCATGCTGTTACAGGCTTCAGTCTAAGGGCTCTTTGTATTAACTTTTTTAAGTTACATTACAAAGAGGTTTTAAGATTTCCCAACAGGCTTTTATTTAACCAGGGCTTTTGATCTCAAACCTGCTGGGGCCTAGTGAAATCCTTACCAATTCTCCAGTAACTCCTCACTATTGGAATTTGAAAAGACCCACCTGAAGGATTTAACTCTCTGTATGGCTTCAGCCATCCTTTAGATGCTTCTATTCAAGCAGACAGCGAGGGGGTCGAGGGCACCCTTTGTGATCCTCCAAGTAGCCTAAGGTGCCCTTTGCATAAGTTGTACTCCTGAGGAAATAAAAATCAGGAGGACACCAACCTATATACCTTATTTCCTGCTATCTTTACTTAAAGGAGGAGCACAGGGGGTCTGCTTAACATCCTTTGCTACCTAAATACCTTTTGGACATGGGAACTCAATAAAGGAACTTTCATTGCATCCATTACCCTACTGTGGTGCATAGCAAATTAGATTTAAAAGGGTACTTTTTCCCTTACAGCTATTTCTATCATTTTCTTTAAAATTTCAATTTAGTGTCTAGTGACAGAATATTCTGTAACGTACATTAGAACTATATAACACCAATTATGCTAACTGTGAACATTATTTCAAAAGAATTAGTTATATTAAGTTATAGACAAACCGTTGGGAAAAAAAGGTCAGGTTAGGAAAAAAAAAAGAGGCTATGTGATAATGTTTTAAAGGAGCAACATGAAGTGAATGCTCTTTTCATTTTTTAATCCTTTCATTTTGCATAACCCACGCTGAAATTCACTACTCGCTTGGTCTTCATTATTTAGGCAGGGGGGTGGCGTGTCGCTGTGTTAGTTTGCAGCTACAAATCGTGGTGTAAAACCTACAGCTGAGACTTGCGGTTGTGGAGAAACATCATTTCCTCTGGTTTTGGGAAATGGGATCGCACAAATCCATGAAAAGGTCTTTTGGCAGACACTGACGACCAGCACAAAAAAAAGGAAAAAATGCTGGCAGACCAAGCTTGAAAGAATATAATAACTAAGCACATTCTTGTCACAGTTTTGGTTGCCTATTTTCTTTCTCGTTACTGTAACACAGATGATATATCTATTACCTGCATTTTGTGTTAGTTTTCTCAGATTTTTTTTTTCAGTCCAGTGTTAAAATAAACCCACTCCAAAGAATGCAACAGAATCTAAATGTACCTTCTTCTTTCATTACTCATTTCCATTTGTTTATTTGTTTTTGGTTTGTGGGTTGGAGGCTTCTTGAGTTTCAAGACGTTAGATGTTTGGGCTACTTCTTTGTGTGCATTTGATCTGGATATGTATTGCATTGGAGGTGTTTTTTGTGTGGATGAGTAAAATAAAAATTCTCTATTTTAATACTTTTTTTTTTTTTTTCTTCCTTAGAACTGGTTTAAGACTTTTGCTGGAACTGTACAGGGTTTGGTTATTTCAATTTGTAGGGATTCCTGGCAAATCATTTGTGTTTGTTCGTTGTCCTGTGGGATCAAACTGCCATGAATTTTGAATGATCTAAAAACTGTGTAGTTTACTTCAGCTAAAACTGCCTTCCACTTGAAAACATAAATCAGCTCAGTGGAAATCTAGTTGAGTTCTTTTTCTTTTTTTTTTTGCACTTGGGATTTGCCCCAGCAAGAGCTGGAGCATCGCCGTGCCGGTCCCCCCCATTCAGAAGAAGAGCTGCTATCGCACCCACAGAACAAAATTGCCGCTAGCCAAGTGCCAAATTGCTGAGCAGAGGACAGTCACGAGTGTCCGTGGCACGTCAGCAAATGATGGGTCCTTAGGCAGACCCTGCAATATGCCCCTCCCGGGACTGCGGCTTGTAACGAGCTCGCTCAGGGTGTGTTTTGCTTTTCTGGGGGCCTTCTTACACCGGTCCAGAATTCAGTAGCTTCACAAACCCCGTAGGACTCCAAGTCAAGACTCTTTTAACTTGCAAACACAGGAGTTACAGTAGGAGCTTTCACTTTTCCTCTAGCAGCAAAGTGAAATTAAAAGCAGATGCGCACACTGGCATTGTCTCTGGGGGACGGATGATATTATTTCACGAGCTTGACATCTGTTGAGACTAGATTAAAACCCAAAATGTGCTGGGCTAGTCCTGTTTTCTAGATCCTCTGAAATGGATTTGCCCCGTCAAGTGTATTTGTGGATTCAAGCGTACCTACAAACGTGGAAGCCTCTGGGCTGGGGCTTCAAGTAGGACTTTTTTATCTTGAGAAGATGCAACCCACGGTCGATATGTTTATGTGGTTGTGGACTGGATGTGAGACTTTAATGTGCGTCCATCTTTACGAGGCAGTGGACAAGAAAGGTAAATTGGGAGGGGACGAAGGAGCTTTTGCTCGGCGAGGCCTGACAGTATGTTTGAATGTGTGTCCGTGTGCACCCACAGGGCAACGCCCTGCTCCGAGACCTTTATTCTTAATAAAATTCCCGAGAAATTTTTCTAGACCATGTCATCTTCGCCCACCTCAAAGAGGGGAGGCTGTGCTTCTTGGGCACATCTTTTCCACCGCGCTGTCCCCATTGCTCGGTGTCTTGGAGGGGTATAGAAAGCCCTAATTTCCATGTGGATGGCGATGGACGCCTTTGTCAAGGGAGCAGCACCGGATGCTGCCCGGATGCCTGAATAGCCAGCAAGAAACCAGAGCATCCCAAGTTTTATTCCACGGACTCCCCCTGTGACCTTTGGTAAGTAACTTAACCTGTTGTCCTCAGGATCCCCAATAAAATGGGAGACCTTAATACTTATCTGGTGGGATAACAGTGCTTAATACTTACCTAATTGGATGACAATACTTACCTACATACCTCACAGGGGTGTTGTGAGGATTAATTAGCTAATGTTTGTAAAGTGCTTTGGAGATGGAAAGCGGTTATATAGTAGTGCTAAGCACTATTACTTCGTGCCAGCACCAAGACCTTAAAATGGCTAAGGACGGAATAAGAGTTTTTATACGCCAAGACCTTAAAATGGCTAAGGACGGAATAAGAGTTTTTATACATGTTTTAAAAGAAGCCAATTGTTCAAGGCATCCGGATGCTGGAATTATTTTTAGACAGCGATTTCTAAGAAAGTTGGGAAACAGAAGGGTATGATTATATGACCTGAAACCTTTTTTTGTTTCTTTTAGTTGACTAGCTAAACTTAATCTTAGTTAGGTGTCGTTTGATGAATTGTAAAAATTGCTTGTTGGAGTTTAAGATGTATCAGTGTTTACTCTTGCTGATCAAACAATATTTCTTGAAATAAATATCTCTGTTACAAATACTTGTTACAAACAAATATATTAAATAAGCCAGAGGAAGTATTTATTTCTGTGTTCTTTCTTTCTGTATTTCTTTTCGTAAGCAGCTTTTTTTATCGGCGTAATTCTGCTCTTGTTCCCATTAGGGTAACTGAAAGGTAACACCGCTGCAGTAAATGGAATTATATCAGATACAAAAGCATTATGTGAGAGCAAAATTCTATTTATATGTGGTCTGAAATGCAACTTGACACTTGGATTTAAAGAAAAATCAAACCAACCGTTTCTAGACATATATGTGTAAATGCAACTTTAACAAAAATTGTCAAGGTCTTTGTTGAATGCTGTTTGTTTCATGGCAACTCCTAAACAGATTCTGCAAAAGGAAGGTCTGGTATAGCATAGACCATATTTTCCCTTTCACGGGAGGAAACTTTGCATGATTTTTGCCTTTAAATATTTTATTTGGTTCCTAATGTGGGTTCTTGGTCCAAGAAAGCAACTTTATAGTTATCAAAGCGCCCATTTGTATTTTTTTTGCAAGAACATTTCTTCAGATCTTTTACTCCCCAGTGTTAAAGAGAATTCCCACAAATTCCTAAAATCTGTTAAAATACAGGGCAGAGTGCTTACATTGGTATGTTGTACATTGGCTGTCCCTGTTAAAAAGGCTGTGCGTTTTCATTCTGGATATGCAAAAGAAATTTGATATACTGCTGGGCTAAGCACCAGGATTTGGTTGGCTCTAGGACCAATTCTTACATTTGTGCATCAGGCAAACGTAAGAATGGATAACACTTGAAATAAAACCTACCCCAAAGCCTTTCTTATGGATATCAGGTTATTCGAAAACGTGATGGAGACCATTCACCGTAACCAAGGGTGAGTCAAGGAAAATGGCATCAAAGAGCTCAAAGCAGCCAAGAGGAAAACTTGACCCAACCCCAAGCGTGTTGTCCATGTCCCAGCTGCCAGAACAACCGAGGAGACATTGGGGGAAGCCGGCCAGGAAGTCAGGTGCTGTTGTTGGAAAGGATATCTTCCAGATTAACTGGCATTTGGCCCTTCAGCTGCCGTGCGAGCCCAGCGTGGGCCCATGGGCGTTGAATCCAGCTTTGGACCACAGGAGGAGGATGAAGTGAAGTATGACTGACGCTGTCACCGGAAAGCTTGTCAAGCTAATGCTTATAATATATGCATATGAATATAATAGCTATCTAGCGCTTTGCAGTTGGCTGTTCCTGAGGAGGAGCTGGGGGGACAAGGGGAGTTAGTGTTTGGGGAGAATTATCTGTATCTAGGCAGCAGAATTTGCAGGCTTGGAAGCTGGTTAATTTGGTTGAAGTACAGTACTTTGCTAACCCCTTGGTGCCCGGTGTTAACAGTTCCCAGAACAGGAACTGTTGCCAAGATGGAGAGGATCATCGTAGCCGGTGCCTGGAGCTCAGAAGGTGAAACTGCAGACAGGGAGGAAACGGTAGGGAAAGAGGGGGATGCAGTTTGGTGCTGGGCTGCCAAACAATGGAAGAAAAGTCAAAAGCTGAATTTCCGTCCCTGCTCTCAATGACCTTGGGCAAATCACATGACCTCAACGTAGCGTGGGATAAAAGCCCATTTCTACTCCACTTTAGGAATTACTAGAGGCAGTGCAGCATCCAGGTGCCACTACGATGGAGACAGACAGCTACGCAGAGCGGCTCCCATGGCGGAGCAGGACTGCACGCTGTGTCGCATGATGGGAAAGCACTTTTCCCGTTATCTCCGCTCTTGCTGCCTCTGGGAGACCTAAAGAAGATGTAGCAGCCGATAGATTTGTTCACCTGGATTTAATCTTGGCTCTCCTGCCTTACACAAATCAACTCCGTCTGATGATATAGTGTCTATTCCCAGCGTATTCACCGGTTTGGCAGCACTCTTTAAAAAAGAGATGTTCTAGGAGGAATGCACATCCCAAAGTCCAGCTTTCTGAGCAGCCTATGCTTGCTGCATCAGTGACGGGTGATGTTTGGCCCAGTAACGCCTGAAATTTCTTCAGTGATGCCTGCCAGAACTTGTATGCCAAAGCTTTTGGTCCTACTCTAACAAGTGTTTAATAAATAGCTACTTCTCTTTTAAAAACAAACAAACCAACCACAAAACTTAGCTATTTAGTGGACATACAAATAAGACAGTGCTACTGAACAGGAGAGCTTCGATGTGACACGTAGGCATCTGAACACAAGGCATCTATCTACTCCCTGAGGCTGCCTCTGGCCACCGAAGAGACACAGGCACCTCTGGGCTGTGATTCATTCTATATTAAAAAAGCTCAGTGATTCCCTTCCTCACGTTTGGCCAAGGATTTACACTCCTGCCTTCAAGCAGCACTGATGTTACGTGGTGCGTGGCCACGCTGGGGAGCTGAACTGGCCAAAGGCAGACCCTGGGAAATGGATCTCCAGGTGGTCGCTGGGGGTGTCAGCTCCAGCCTGGAGAAAGGCTGTAGGATATGGGATGGGGTATTGGGAAGCGTCGGGGCAGAGCAGCCTCAGAGGGGTCTAAGACACCAGGGAAACACCCTAAGACGGGTATCTTGCTTACTGGTTTTAATCATTGCTCACGCTGTAGGTGGTTGGATACAAAGGATTAAAAAGGATGACAAGAAAGGGCTGCAGAAGGAAGACGACAAGGCTGTCTTAAATGAAGCATATTTTTGGAGGTGGCCCAAATTCAGCAAAGGACACCCTGTGCAGGACGCTGAAGCCTGTGGCAGACCCCAACCCTCTTGTTTCGGCCTCAGCCTCGCCCATCAGAGCAGGCATCACTGGATGAAAAGTGTTTGTGCTCTGCTCAGGGTGTGGGATTTCTGCAGCCCTGAATGGGCTCCTAGGAAGAATCAAAGTGAAGTGTCCTCTTTAGGTCCTCAAGAAATGGAGCTTTCTGCTGGTTAACCATTACTTTGCATTTTCCCTTCCTTACAAAACGACTAAGGTTAAACATTAAGCGCCTGCAGTGAAGGACACCTGTATTTGCTGGTCCCATTATGCAGCTATACTGAAAAGGCTTTACAGCTGTCTAAATTAGCATAATTAAATCCACATCAATTAAAAAACCTCCATCATCTCTTTCCCCTTCACATGCAGATAGTAGCATTTGTCTAAGGTGCTAAGTGACAAAGGAACTTTTTAAGAGTCGAAGCCCTAGCTGAAAGGAAGAGTAATACGGTTTGTATATTGGCCCATGGTTCACCTTAACACCAGTGGAAGTGATTAGTGGCCACTGCTCTGCCTAAAGAGGTACGGCTGCTTTTTGCATTACAATTATTGCCAGCACCCAGAGCCATGCATTAGAGATGTGCATTTTACAACATACTTTGGCTTCTATTGCTCCTTTATGCTCCATTAATGGAGGTAAACAAAGCCTGGCATGATTTGGCCAATTTCCCCCACCCTACTTTCTTCCCCCCTTTTTTTTTTTCTTTCTTTTTTTTTTTTTTTCCTTTTTGTTGTTGTTGTTGTTGTTTTGGTTTAGGGTTTTGTGTTGTTCCGTGTGGGGAAGCCCCAGTGACCCCAGGATAGCAGCAAGGCTGCGCTGTGTGATGCTAGCAAAGAGAATTCCTCCAGATGAAAACTGACATGGGGTTCAGGGGTTAATTTCTGGAACAGGCACATTTGCATACAAATGAAAAATGATGGAATTTCTGTTCTCCTAAATTTTCAATGTCATCAGCATCAAACAGCAGTCAGTGCTCCCTTGCTGTTTGAAGAATATTCATTACTTCAGAAGAAGGGGCACCTTGTTTGGTATTAATCTCCTCTTCAGGTCAATGACTTAATTTGCTAAACTCCATCTGAAGTGCCACTCACTTTCTGATTTCTCTGCTATTCTTTGTTATTTTTCATAACGTGTTCTTAATACTTTTTTTATTTGTACGGGGATACGCGTCTCCAGCAAATGCGAGCGGGAGGAAGGACTGCCTTTATTTATTTACTTCCATCCAAAGCACTCGGCACCCGTCTGTATCGTTTGTAGCACGTTTTGGTGGCTGTTTGCCTTAAAATTCATGGGGGTTTAGCAGAAAAAAAAATAATTTGCGGACTCAAATGGGAAAACAAACATTTTTCTTCCAAAACTGATATCCGAACGGACATTTGGTGCCTTGTGCAACAAGGTTACGGGGTGTCACGCCTCTAACAAAAGGTAACAAGCGGCAAAGTAATTAATCCCCCAAAGAAAATCATAATATTCTTTTAGTTCCTGCCTCTGGAAATTCTCATCTGAAACCACGGTGGCTGAGGAGATACTCGAGGAAACTTCCGTGCTAGCTCTTATTTCCCCATTGTCCTCTCCGCGTCTGCCAGGGGCCTGAGGAAGGATCCCATTTCCCCCCGTTTTTGCCCTTCATGGTTATAATTCCTCTCCCTGAATAGGATTATTCAGGGGATCTTTAGATCTTCAGAGCTTGGGGGTGTTAGTGGGTAATTGGCCGGGGGCTCTCGGATGGCCATTCCCACCCTGTGGCCTGGGCACTCCTGGCCGGGGGTCCCGGGGACAGGCGGGTGCCCCCCCCCGCTACTCCGAAACATCGTCCCCTCCGATTCACGCGCAGGGCCTATAACAAAGCCTCAAAGTCAGAATTTGCCCTGTAACTCCTTGGTTTTATATGTCTAGGCCTTTCGGAACTTGCTGGCCAGACTTATTCCTGATTCTCAAGATAATGGGGTTTGTTTGTTTGTTTGTTTGTTAATTATTAATCAAAATCTGATTTTTTTGGGCATGATGGCTTATGGAAATGAAGGAATTGCACTGCCTGTTTTTCTGTCTGTCGCCCCTACTAACTTTTGAACCTCTTTGCCAATATCTATCCAGTTTGTTAGCAGGCTAGAGATCTCAAAGGTGTGAAGTGCTTTCCCGTTTTCTTTCTTTTTATTTTCTTCCATATCTAACTCTGAAAAAGCAACATATACTGTTTGAAATGGTACGGATAGCTAAGCTTTTCTGGAGGTTTTTATGTGACTTGCAAAGGGGGAAAAGAGGTGATCGGAGGCTTAATTCCCCGGGTGTCTTTATGAAGCCTGTTAACAATTAACCAACTCGCTCCGGATGCCTCCAAGTCCAGCTGGGTGATGTTCAAGATCCTTTGAAAATAATAATACGAAAAAAGAAACAACCAGGCACCGAACTATTTGCACATGGTATACACATAGTATATACAAACAAATCGCATGCAATTGCATCTACAGCCTGCTCTTCATGTATCCTTTTCGTAAACTGAGAAATTTTGAGGCTTTTCTATATTTATCGAGCGTGTTGCTCGGTGGGGCTGCAGTCCTGACCAGGACCTTGGGCACTCAAAAATTAAAAATAAACAGCGGCTGATAGAGGGGGGTGGGGGTTATATTCCTACCTGGAGCATTAAGTTAAGAGTGTCTAAGGGCCTTGATCCTCAGCCCCAGCCAAGCTGGATTTAGCATAGGTCATAGTAAGGTGGGGCAAAGGGGGCTTTGTGTCATTTTTAGATCCCCTTATCCCAGGCTGTCGAGCACCGGCGTGATGGGAAGGCGCCCGCCCTGCGGGCAGGTTGGGATGGCAGAAGGCTGGCGGCGTTGGCCCGGAGCCATCCGGAGATCCTCTCCACCGAGGGCAACTGGGGGGTGGTGGGATAAGCCAGCTTTGCAAAGGCAGCTGCTTTGGGAGCCCAGCTCTGCCTCGTTCTCCATAGAGAATGTCCTCAGCACAGAAAACTTTCTCTGTGGGAAGATTTGAGTGCGGGAACGGATCCTGCACTGACTTGCCCGTGCGCCTGGCGAGCGGGGAGATGCTCCCCTCCGGTGCGGTTTGTCATCGTTGGAAGAACGAATCGAGGGATTGCCAGATAAAGCCGAGAGAGTCACTAAAATCAGCATCGGCCAAAGCTCAGGTCCAAAGAGTTACGACTGCCCACGTCTTGTGCAGTAACATACTTGTTGTACCAGGGAGGCTGGATTCCTTCCGAGTCTCTTACGTGAGAAAATACAGGCGAAAATGTGACTCTCGTGAATGTTTTTGTACTGGAAGGCTGAGGCTTCCAGTTAAGGAGCTGATTCTTAATCACATCTGTTTATCTTGTTTTATGAATATTGATATTCAAGTCAGAAAAAGAGACTTGTCATCGTAAGTGCATCAGAATCTGGCGCTTGCCGGCTCGGCAGCAAGCGGTTCTGCTGCTGAGCTGCTGTAGATGATGTCGGTTTGTTGAAATAATATATCTCTGCCAGCTGAGAATCTGGCCATAAAATGCGAAAAGTTGAGATTCCCATTGTTGAATTAGTTTGGCCACATTAAAAATACGTTGCTCTAGAAATGTGTATATGAATATGCTAATGTTTATTTTGCTAAATGTGCGTGCCAGGATGTGCCATGTGGCTGAGTTAGTGTTACTTTAAGAATCCCAATTTTTGCCTTTTCAGACTTTTGAGCTTTTAAACTTGTAAACATAGCATTTTGTTGGCATAAGTCTCTACGATTTTATGCGTACAGCTGACTTTTATCTTCACGTTTTACATCACCTTAATACTGCAAGAGAGAAAGCACTCATCTGTTTATGATAAGTTTATCAGGAATACTCCAAAGTTTCCCATGACTAAGATATTATATTGTTATGGTGGCTTGCTACAGGGTAATTTTGAGACAACAAACAGAATATTTCAAAGCCCAGATGTCCTGTTTAGACAAGGGGGTTTATATTGATTAGAATCTGCTTTCACCTAACATCGTGTAGTAAATATCACAAAGACGTAATTAGAAAATTTGGTACAATATTTAGCCCTAGTCCCTGTGTGCCAGAATTGTTTGACTACTGAGAAACTGGAGCTTGTTTGCATCCCAGTGTGTTGTGAAATGCAAACTTCAAAGAAAATATTATATCTCCCAACTCCAGCTCGTGAGAGTCTTGGAAGTATAATACAGAAAGGCTTAACAATCCCTGCTGAGGAAAGGGCAATTTGACACTGAAACTACTGTTAAAGCACCGTCGACACACTGGTGGGCAAAAAGTGCTTATTAGAGGAGTCTAGTTACAGTCTCAGGAGCCGGGGGGGGGGGGAAACGCACCCGAGTCATTGTGAAAATTGGCAAGTTGCACCAAATATATGCCTTTCATGTATGTGTCTGTGCTCCCCCCCCCCCTC
>JANZLQ010000001.1:49034169-49045381 GCA_026212715.1 Elanus axillaris | reverse complement strand
AACAGGCAGGAATACTGGGCCCACGGTGGATTGACAGTTAGAAATACCAGGCCTAGCCTTAACTACATATATCTACATGTTTGCTTCATAGGCTTTCCATAAGATTGGGGCCCTCGCAGCATTCAAATAAAATATTTAGATTTGCAAAACTTCTGGAAGCCAGATTTTAAGGCAAAAAAGAAGTTTTTTGTCAGATTGTCAATGTCTGAATTTCATCACAATCTGTTCAGCTGTTTGTTGCAGGCAGGCGTAAAACACAGTGGGTAAGTGTGTTTGTACTTCTTATACATATTGAAAGAGGGCTGCCTAATCCCCTTGATGAGGAAAGCTCTGTAAATTATATACATCTGCAGGCTCTGTGCACGGGTAGTACAGAAGCAAAGAGGCAGATCAGCAATCTGAGGGAGCAAATAAGAGTTTTCTCACAACTCGGTGCTCGGGAACCTTTTAGCAGCCCAGCCTCCTGGTGATGTCATCTAGTTGTTTTTTTTGAATGACCCGAGTGTTTTGCCTTAAAAACTTTGCCTAGGAGGCCCTTCTACACACTTAGGATTCCTGGCAAGAGAGAAAAATATTTGCTGATGACAGCTCTGCATATATTCTTTTTAATTGTCACTTATGTCTCTGTCCCATCCTCTGCACTGCGCTAAAAATAGTAGCTTGGGTTGATGGTTTCAACACCATCTAATGTATGTATATTATTGCATACAAAACCTACATAAAAATGTCAAGAATGAGACCTAAGCCAGGAATAAAATTGAAAATCACAAACATGAGACAAGACCCAAATAATGAGGGTGTTGCAGGGAGATATTATATTGATGTCTCTGTGTAAATACATGCGGGCAGAGCTGTAAAGATCCTACCGCCTCCCATGCGTAGAGGATGCCTAGAATAATATTTGCCTTTTTTTTTTTTTTTTGGTAAATACTTTGTAGGTAGCGTTTATATTTATCCTTAGCCTTCCTCTGCTTCCTTTAATAGCATGATTTGCTAATCATGCTGCAACACTTGTAAGGTAAGTGCAGAACATATTTTCCTGTCCATTTTGCAGAGGATAAATTTGTCCAAATTACACAGCAAGTGTCTGGCAGAAGCGAGACTAGACACCAGGGATAAAGTCCCTTTGATTTCACCGAGGCAAGGATTTTATTCCAGGAGTCTTGTCTCCAGTTCTCTGCTCTGTCTACTATGCCCTGTGTACGCTGGGCTTTTTGTTGATACTCGATACAAGTCTTGGCTCATAGGGTTAAAGGAAAGTCTGACAGAGAGGCAGCAATAGTAGTGTTCACGGGACACTGTAGTTATGGTTTTGTCAGCATTTCCATTATAAACTTCTGTTTGCAGCAATTATAAAACAACAAAAAAAAAAAAAAAAAAAAAAAAAAAAGAAGAAATCACTGTGAACTAAAACTTGGCATACCAGAGTCCAGGAGGGAATTTTGAGCTTTTGGAAATAATGGCTTCTGATTACCATGGACAGGCATGACATGATGTGCAAATATACACTCCATATTGCAGTGGGAAAAAACCAGAATGAGTGTCACCACTTTGTCATGGCCAAGAGTGTGAGGAGAGAGGGTCTCTCTCTGACTTTTGGAAATGAGAAAAATATTTTATTATTCCCAGAAACATCCGATTAATGCCCTTAGCTGGTTCTTAATTCTTCCTGTTTACTTTATATCATCCCATGTCAGGGAAACACGATGGCTGGCTTTTGGGTTTCCAGTAGATCAGACAGTCAGCTGGTGTTGATCAGCACAGCTCCACCGAAGTCCAGTGAAGTTAGGTTGACTTACACCAGCGGACAGTCTGGCTCCGTATCATCTTTCCACAGAAGGCTGCGGCATTTGCTACCCATTTGGAGCGCTAGTTAATGTTTGTTTAACTTTGAAAGCCCATTTTGCCATACTGATCAAATTCCAGTTGCAGGATAGGCATAAATTGACTTAAAAGTGTTTTCGCTGAGGACATAGTTGGTTCCTTTTAAGTTGTATTGTGTGCATATTTATTGCGTCGTATTCTGGGCTTTCTTCTGTTAGACAGCAAAACGATGGAGCAGGTGGTGCTCAGCCAGTTTACTACCGTACGGACGGTCCAAGAGGCTGTAACTATCGCCTACTCCGTACCCAAATCGTGATTCTGCATGATGAAGCTGAGTCACTGACCATTCTGGGTCAGAGCTCGGGGCTGTCCCCGGGACACGCTCCCTCCTGCATCATCATTCATGAGTCACGCGAAAGACGAGATGTTGGCTCGGAGGAACGCTTCCCGGCGCAGCATTCCCCAACAGCCGAGTTGGAACTCGAGTCCTTATTGCTGAATTCAGCTTGGAAATAATTACAATGCCGTAGTAGCTTTGGCTTTCGGTAGTGTTACTAATAACCAAGCGCTAAATGTGAAGCAGCTTTGCAGAAGTGCTCCAGTGTCAGGTTACGGAGAGCAGACGTCAAAATAAAGGTGCAGTAAACTCGAGGTAACTCGTTTAATTGCACGGCAGGGTTGGGTGTAGGAAGGAGAAGAAGAAAAACTACTTGCTGGGTTTTTTTTAGATGTGACATTTCAGTGATGTACCAACAGAGGAAATTTTGCTTGCAGAAGCCTGTGAGCAAAACACTTCTGAGAATGTATGTATACAATTGTTTAAAAAAACACAGGGTTACTGACACAGATGCCAATTTGGTAGGGCATATGGAACATTTACACTTGCCTTTTTCATTCTTTCTTGCTACAGCTGGTACTGATTTAGTATGTGAAATTTTACTAGCAGGAGTGCTAATCAAGACAGAGATTTCTGTGAGGATTTAGTCATTTATGTGGAGGAAAACTATGGGTATCATTAAAAAGTACAAGATCATCTATGAGAGGAACATTATCATTAGCAACCTAATTTTTAAAGCAAACAGAGGGAAAAAAAATACTGTATCTCTTGAACAGCAGCAGAAGAAAATTATGTTCTTGTAATGTTCAGAGTCCTGCCACCTCTCTCTAAGTTTGGGAAAAGAAAATTTAAAATTCACTTAAAAAAAAAAAAAAAGGCAATAGATGCGCCAAGTGTTTTTTTAACCAGTGTGATAGCCTGCTCTGCTACATCAAATGGATATGGCTAGGAATGGGATTAAATCCAAAAAGCACATCCAAATCCTGGATCTGTGTTTGAATCTGAGGCCTCCATTGAAACCTAACTCTGTGATGAGGCTGCATTTCACCATCTCGGCGTTTGAGAAGGGTCCAACAGTATCCCACATCTAAAATCCAGAGTTTGTAAAAGTTCCCCGTTTTTTCAGGAATTGCAATCTGGACCTGGAATGGAAACATTCAGACCTTAAATACCAATTCTGGCCAATTTCTGATGGTGACAAGAAATACTATATTCCATTAAGAAGGGAATGAGAGTATATTACTTATCCAAAGAGGTGATTTTACTTTACACACAGTGTAAAAAATTATGCTCGGGTTTAACTACCATATCCTGCCAAGATTATTTCAGTGCAAACAGCAACAGAATAACTGCTGTATGTTAAATCTGTTGTACAGGTGGCCCAGTGATACGGGAGACCTGAGCAATAAAAGCCAACATCTGTGGCCGGAGGTGCCTGAGCGCGGTGGAAGCGGTGTGCGTGGTCCCCGTGGAAGGCGGCCAGCTGCCCGCCCTCGCACCGCCGCCTTCGTGGAGAGACGTGTCAGGAGCTCTGGAGCGGGCTGCGTGCCCTTTCCCTGCCGCTCTCCCACCGAGTTTGGGGACTATGGGGGAAGGCAATGCGAGGAGGATGCTGGGGTGATACCCTGGGTGATGGTGCTCTGAAATACCTAAAGATTTGCCGGTCAATATGCCCCGTAAATAAATAAATACCTGCCTGCAACTATACAGGAATTCGTTTTAGCTTCTCAGGGACTGATTTCATATTGAGCCTTCTGAACATCTTTGCAAGCTGCTCTGCTTTGGCATGACAGGCACTCTTTCCCTAGGCACGATAATACTGAGCAGAGTTTGGAGAACAAAATCAAGGCACCTTCACTTGTCTGGGGGACGTTAGCTTCCTCCGAGGTTCTTCCCTTGCTGGGGGAGGCAGTGAATTTTGGGCAGGTTCCCAAATATCACTGGCTTCAGCAGCTTTACTCTAGTGCAGATGTGAGGGGCCTCCTTTGACATCTACAGGTAACGGCTCTCTTGAGGTAACTTCATAAATGCTGCAAGGTTGTCTCACGTACTTTGGGATCTACCAGGGCTTAAACTTTCAAAGAATTCCACTAAGTTGGACATTAAGTCCCTCTTTTCACTTCCACAACCCCAGATTTCAGCAGTTGGGACTTAAAGTTTCCTAGTGTTATTTTCCAGTATCACATCGAACTTTAATCATGAGTAGAAAAGCTGAAGACATATTGTAGAGCTAGAAAGAGCTAAATGGCTCCTGGATATGACAATGACAATTTTCACTTAAAAGGCTTTTTCCCAAAATACATATACCACTAAACACAATCATCTCCAGGGGGCAGGGAAATGGCCATCAGGCTAATTAGCTCAAAGCAAGCGAAACCATAGGGGAAAAGGAAAGCCGGCATTTATGTTGGCTTGAACATCGCTGCTTGCATTAAAATTGCTTGCATGTCTGTGAAAGCCATGCGGAGATGCTACCGGCTTTGTGAACTGAAGGAGTGGGTCAGCGTCTCGTCTGATGGCATCAGGGCATCTCGGATCTGACGCTTGCAGCAGTGAAGCTCCTTTCTCCAGAAACCTCAAGCTTTTGACTTGTATTGTTACAACTGTTCAAACACCTTCCTAATGCAGCAAGGCGAAGGAGTCTAATATTGGGTCAGAGCAGGAATATCGTAGGCCTTGTCTCTGGCTCCCAGAAAGAAAGGAAAATGAATCGTGATGGAGATTTTACTATCACCATCGATAGGAATAGTTACATCACCAAAAAATGCGCAGTACAGCAATCTGAAGTCTTAGACAGTTTGTGATGTTTAAACATCTTAAGCACTGTTGAGCATTTTCTCTACATTTCTTGATATGGCACTGTGGTTTTATTTAAGCAATCCCGAAAATCGTGGCCAGCTGCACCATCTGCCAGAGATGATGCAGGATGGGTGCCTCCAGCATGTCAGCGCTCAGATGTCATTTAAAAGGGAAATGCTTTCTGTACTGGGAAGAGGGCAGAGACAAAGAGCCCGGGCAGGCAGCAGGCTGTGCTAAGTGGAAAGAAGAATTGATACCTTTTCTAAGGCCTGACCCGAACATCTGAGTTCCTTCCCTTGGGGTTTCTCACCCCCAAATGTTGTTGGTTTTTTTTTTTTTTTTGTCTGTGTGCGTGTCTTTTTTTTTTTTTCTCAGCACTCACGGATCCAAAAAAGGCTACGAGAGATAGGGAGTCATCTGATGTCGAACAGGTGGCTCGTCCAGGTCATTGAGCGCGATGGCGGCTGTGAAAGCAAAGCCGTGCAGCGAGTCCCACCTCGGCGCGAGGCGCGGGGTGCGCGGCGGGGATGCGGTTGGCATTTAAAGGTCAGTCCCTCGCCGGTCCTCGGCACGTTCCCGGGAGCAGGTGACCTCCGTGACTGCTCTCCCATCTCACACATCTGTCTCCTAAAGAAGCCAGGCTGCACCTTTATGAAATTGTTTGCAGAAGAACGAGGCGTGATCACAACTAAGCTGAAGGGTGTCATATTCACTTTACCGCCGACATGAGGACCAGTGGTTGAATATTCGATTACATGTCAGTCACAGCACATTAGGCAATCTTCCAGTCTGCCAGCTTTGCCCTTCCCAGCTCCGAGCTAAGTGTCATCAAGAAAGAAGTAGCACGGTGAAGGAAGGAGGCGATACTGGAGTCAGCTTGCTAAGGGAGCTTCAGTCCCCACCAAAAATGTCCTTTCTTTTCTTCGCAGTGGGGCTGGCGGGTCCCCCTTGCTAGGAGAGGTAAGGCTGTTCATGCCTCCTGACTGCGGATGCAAACCGCTCGTGGTGCAGTGCTGCTCAATTTTATTTCTGGATCTAAAGGTATAAATGTGTGCAAAAGCAGCAAATGGTGTAGCGAAGAACTAGGGAACTGTCATTCCAACAACATTACCAAAAATATTCTGCTCTTTCAAATAAAGTGGCTATAAAAACATGTTGCTCTGACCGAGCATTTTCTGGACTGTTTTGCTTGCAAATTACTTAGCGAAAATATGCTAGGAGTGGAAGTTAAGGGCTGTGGACAATTTCCCACTTTGCTAAAGCCAGAAAAATCCCATCTCAGCTCCAGGAAGGAAACTACTTTCCAAAATGTCAGCTCATGCAGAAAGTCCCAGTTCAGCTGGAACGAGCCGCTCCGGTTGCGCTCGGTGGTTTCTGGAATAACAAAAAGCCCTGTACGTCCATGCTGGGAAGCCCAAGCGCAAAAGGATAATGTGGGTGGATAATTCCTGTTGGCACTGGAGCCTTATTATGGGTTTTGTTAAGCATCCTCCACCTGTTAGCACCAGCCACGTGAGAAGTAAACGAGCGGCGTTCCCATTTTGCATCTTCTGCTTCCACAGTTGAGCTGCACCTCCTGTTTGGAGAGTTTCAAACTGAATTCGAAATCAAAGGAGACAACGCTGCCGTTACTGGGTGGGACGTTCATAAGCAGAACTTTAGCTTTGTCTACTTTGATTTCAGATTCACTTTGAATGTTTTTCTGGCGGGAGGTGCAGGCATCATCACAAGGCTGCCGTAGCAGCATCACCATTAACTTTTCAAGTGACCGTTACTGTTTAGCTAGAGAGACAATAAGATTGCGGTGGGTGTCAATGGGAATAACCTTTATGATACTTCCAAAGCTTCAAATCTGTCCTCAGGCTCCAAAACTCCAAGAAATACTTAGAGGGAGAGACTGCCTGCAGAGTCGAGAGTACAGAGTGATGGATGAAACAATAAAAATGACACCGCTGGTAAAACTGAAAGTGGGATGCTGCTGTTTGTGATGCCTTGTGCATATGATTGATGGCATCCGGCGATGGCATCTGGACCCTGTGTCACGTTACGGCTGCAGCGTGAGACCCTCCGTGTGGCAGGATGGCCGGACCCATGGCTGGTAAGCCCAGGAAGGTGAATTTGGCCTGTCTTGATGACTGGTGAAAGAACGCCTCTACAAGGAGTTGTCTGCAAGGACTGAGGCCACCTCTTGACAGTAGAGTGGGTCGGGAAGAGCAGGAGTCCATTTTGGGTAGCGCCTGGAAAAAAAATTACTGTTCTCTCCCTATATCACCCATTCCTCCTTGACCGTGTTCGAAAAGGGCATCTTCGGTGCCGGCAGCGTTCTTGTTACAGACAGAAGGACGCGGCTGAGAGCAGCCAGTGAAGTGTGCCTTACTTTTAAAAAGAAAGATGTGTCTTGACAGCTTGCCAAATACCGCATCTGCCTCTCTTTGCACCTCTGTGGGTGAAGCTGAACAGCAAGGTGATGAAGATGAGCGAAACTATCAATTAACCGTGTGTGAGAGCCTGCTCTCTCATTTTCTGTCCAGCAGCTGTAGGTGATCCCTGGCCTGGAAGGACCTCCCCGAAACCCCATCTGCAACACCTGTGGGAGAGACCCAGCTGGGAGATCCCTGCGGTGGGGTGAGGAGGCACCACACCACCATCACCTCAGATGGGCTGGGAGGAGGGTAGGGAAGCACCCTGGGCACTGTTAAATACTTTTTTTTTCCCTATTGTTATTTCTCTTTTCTACTGGAGTTTTTCCTTCTTTCGCGATGGATCTCTGTTGGGGAATGCCTACGAGACCACGCAAGCCAAGATGGTCTTTGAATTGGCTGCTTCTTCAGGTGTTGAAACTGTCCCCCAGTTTAACCAGGCAAGTCTATCTTGGTTTATCTGTTTAGGTCTAAGGTTTTTGGGGTTGTATCTCTAGTCCTGTATTTTTAATTGCTGCTCACAATAATATTAAATCATAACCTGATGGTCTGCAGGCTTCTTGATGGGAATATATTGCCTGTGACACCGAGTCTGTATTTTGTATGCAGCGCGTTGGCATCGTGTAAATTTTATGAACAACTTGTATTATCTCTGAAACCACAGAAACAACAAGCAGCTATAATTATAGTCTGAAGATGCTATGGTGTTTCAAATATGCCTACAGTAGTAGTATTACAATGAAAGCGAGGTGTTTGCCTGCAGCTTTTGCTGTGTTCAGTGACATCACAATTATGCTGTATTCGAGCAAAAACTTCTGTCCTTAAGCAGAAACAGCTTGTGTGAAACTGCTTAGGCTTTCCTTCTCTCTTCTTGTCATAGTCCCTGGACTAAAATTGGTTGAAATAGTGAGTAAGGTAGGGTAGTGCTTTTTTACAGGCTTTGTGACTGACTTTGCTACTGATGAGTTGTAGGTAGTTCATGTTGTAGGGCTTGGAAAATGAATGAATGTTACGTAAAACCTCCACGTGGGCATCTGCTACTTGTCGGGTTGTGATCTTCTGGTCCTGGGATATTTGACAGTCCTGTGATTTGTGATAATGGAATTACTGAAAAAAGTTATCAACAAAGACATGGCATTGTAAGTGTGCAAAACAAAGCTTTAATTTCTGGAGTAAATGCACTTTTAAGGGTGAAATACTGAACTATGTGTCTTCAAGCATAGCCTTGGATGTTAATACACCTGAAGCAGCTCTCAGGTGGTATGAATAACCACATCCCACTGGAAGAACTGTGATATTCACAAGCTGAAAAGCTGTCCAGGCACATTTGCCTCCACCTCATTTAAAGCTGAATCTGTGCCTACTCACGCTTTTTCATAAAGTTCCAAAAAAGATTCCCTTGTTTCAAGTTTCCTTTAAATTGTCCCAAAAGGCAAGGAGCTTTGTTTGACTCGCACTCCCTAGGTGCCTAATAGTTTCCATTTCTAAAAAAGACCTTTGCAGCCCTAGACCTGAATTACTTGTTGCTCCTGGGGGTTGCAGCAGTGTGGCCATAGCCCTCTCTCCCACTTGGGAGCTGTAGCATTGGAGCAGTCCAAGCACGTCTTCAAGCCCATAGCCAGAGATGTTTCTTATGAAGACTAGCAACCGCAGTAACACCTAAAAATAACCACAGGGGTCTGCAAAACTGGTTGAAGAATAAGGCAAGAATTTCCCAACAAATATCTAATTACTATATTAAAAATATTTCTTTCATGTAAGACTTAGCTTAACTAACTCTGTAAATTGAATGTGGCATCTTTCTAACGCTTCTCTGAGTCTCTGTGATTGTTTTCATTATTGTTATGATTGTAACTGTTACTAGAATGAAATTATTTACACATGGAGCTAAATGATTATTTTCATTGCTATTCAGCTCCTGACTGCATTAGACTGGTACACTGCAGCCACAAAACGCCCATCCTCTTCAAAGCTGCAGGTTTCCCCATCATTGGGAGTGGCTATGACATGATGTTCCCATTGTTTCCTACGTTCAGGATATATCAGGGCACATCAAGGAAGGTGGAAAATGGCAGATAAGGGGTGCTCTGCCCACCACCTAACTGCCGCAGTGCCGTGCGGTAACATGGTGGGCACTCAACTGCTGTCTGCCCATTGTGCGTGCCTTCAGGCTGTCCTTGCTTCAGCAGCCTATTTTCCACGTCGGGACACCTGGTCAGCCTAAAAAGCATCCCTTCAAGCTCTCTGAAACACACCTGGCTCCATACAGACTCCATGACCGTTGGTACTCTAGAAGCCACCATCAGTTTTAGGATCTTTTTCCTATTTGGCTTCCCTTTTATTTGCCTTTGGTAAACCTAGATAGCATAGAAACAGCCCGCAGACACCGGAGCGATGGTGTAACCATTGGGTGGTGGAGCGCTGACCAGTAGGGCCATAAAAGTCAATGAAGTGCGTAAGCAGCGGAGCACGTAATGACCAGCGAGTCTGCGGCAGTTCATCTTTAACACATGGACAGATACGGTCCGGTGGTTAAAGTGCACGTGTGAGAGCGAGGAGAACTAACTTTTGATTCTGGATTGGCCCCTGACTTGTGTGTGACCTTGCGACAGTCACTTCCCTGCTGATGGCTTTGCTGTTTGCCTGTTTGGGAAGAAGGGGGAATATAAGTGTGAGGTGGGGGGGGGCGGGTGGTGGTGTTGCTGCGGCCTGATTTATGAGTGGTCGTAAGGCTCGTGTCCGAGATCCTAATGGGAGACTCTTTAGAGAAGTGCAGGGAGTCGGGCAGGTGCTTGGTTGGTGTAAATCAGCGTACTTCAATTAAAATCAATAGATTTATCCCATCTGGAGTGATAAAGGCTTTCCCATCAGTTAAAGCACTGGTCTTTAGTATGTAAGAGGAGTTAGGGATGCTGCTCCTTCTCTCCCAGGAAAGGTTGCGCCCGAGAACATGTATTCACTAACAAAAGACCTCGGGCTATGGGAATTGTTACCAACAAGAAGGATGTGTGGAGGTGAATCATAGGGCAATTTTATTTAGGAAACATGGAAAATGAATTAGAAACTCTCCCGTTACCTTTGACTCTTTGGCAAGGACAAATTAAAATTGGCAACCTTCTGTCTAGTAATATAAAAGCGTTAACATCTGCATAGCTTCTGTTGGTGAATTTATGGAACAGATCGAGTAAAACTGATGTAAAAATGGAACGGGCTTTGGATGCGAGCAACTGCCAAAATAGAGACTCTTTCTGGAATTGGTCTGCAGCTTGTGCTAGTTCAGTTAAACTCATCCAGTTGACTTGATTCAAACCCCAACCTGGACGTTCTTGGATTGGTTTAAAGAAATGTTATCACCCATTTCCAGAGGTAAGACAAACTGATGTAAACCCAATTTAAAAGTGTTCACAAAAAATGTTAAGTGTTTTAAAAGCATTTCAATTAAAAGAAAAATCACAGCTTAAACCAAGGAACTTTTGCTTAGGAGAGGCCTTCATTTCCAAAATCTGTGCAGTAATATTACACAATAGTCTGAGGTGCTGATTATGCCACAGATAATGTAGTTGTTAATGATCAAGTTAATGTTAAAAGCCATTACTGCTCATTGACATAATTCTCAGAACATTATACTGAAGAAGTGCACCTTTTGTGTAGCAACAAAATGACAAAATTGAAATGTTAAAAGTTGAGTGTCTGAATAATAGCCTGTGAAATCATTTAGACAAGATCATTGTTGTTGCCATTGTAAAAGAAGCAGAGAGTGACAGAATGAGACAAAAAAAAAGGGGGGGGGGGAAAGGCGGGAGGAAAAAAAAAAAAAAAAATTGCAAAATGC
>JANZLQ010000001.1:48996513-49024706 GCA_026212715.1 Elanus axillaris | reverse complement strand
TTTGGCCCCCCCCCCCCCCCCCCCCCCCCCATTAGCCCATGGATGGCTAAATAGGGGTTGAAGAACAAGGTGCAGGTATTGATGTTGGAAAAGTTTGGCCATCTTTGGATTCTGTACACACCAGGGAGCACAAAAAGCCTATGGGAACTGGAGCACAGCAACAGAGACCATGCATACACTGTTTTAATATTAACTTACTTCCAAGGCAGTGGGTCTGATCCCAAATGAGTCAGTTCATTACAGACTAAGGCTGAAGAATTGTTGGGGTTTGGGTTTTTTTTGTTTGTTTTTTTTTGTTCGGTTTTTTTTTTTCATGCCCAGGAGTAAACATTTTCAGGATGAGATCCATAGTTATCCACCTCTAATTGTAGGAAAAACTGCTGAATTGGCACTGCATGATCAGATGACTTGTACCTCCTCTGTGCTTGTGTAGTCCATGAGCCTTTCTAACACAGGGACACATGGTCCACCTTAATTTTAAATAGGTACTCCTTTCAGTTATGTCAGCTACTTAAATTTATTTGCAGGCAGTCAATTCATATTGATCATAACTCGACCTTACAATGACCTTGAGCAAAGGTACTCTGTGACTGCTATAGATATTGTGATCAATACTGGAGAACAATTGACTACACCTAGTTACTGATAAATGAAGTTTAAAAAAAAAAAGTACACTATTTTCAGACACAAAGATAACTGCTCATTTAGTCAACTGTTAGCAAAGGTTTAATATTGATACATGAAGTTATAATGACATCCTTGGGCATTCTCAAATGGTAGAAAACAATAGGGTGCAGAGTCACTGTAGCACATTGAGGAGAAAGAATCATTAGTTCCCAACTTCAAATAAGAAATTTCATGATATTTATGACAACACTGAGAACAAATACACTTACTTAGCAGTACTCATCGGAGAAGGCATGTATCAAACTGTGCCTCTTTTCTTTATGTGTGAGCCAGGTCTAGTGAAATAAAACACTATATTACTGTGCATGGAACAAAGCCTTTAGTACCACTTATTTTACTTTAGTACCACTCTCCTTTGCACGCTTGTGCCTGAATTAAATTGCGCATCCCCAGGTATAACCAACTATAATCATGAGGAAGAGATCACTTTGGTCTCGGCACATCTGCTACATGTTGATACGCTTCCCCATGCTGCCTGAAGTTGAAAGGGAAGATATGAGGGACGTTTTCCCCTGCTATTCCTCTCACTTTGCTCAGAGTCCCACGGAGCAACGGGAGCCGAGTACCGGCAGCTGAGATGCAAGGAAATGAAAGTCCATTGGAAAAATGGTAGCAGGCTACACGGCGGGTGGCTTCATCCCCAAACCCTCTGGTTTCTGAGCAGGGGAGGCTGCTCCAGCACATGCCCGGGGCTGAGGTGTGATGCCCGAAGGATGCTCCAGGGTCATGGAAACAGCAGAGCTCACAGAGGTACAAGTGGATCTCAACCCCTGCCAGTGGCCCTGAGCTTGCTTTCTTTCCATCAGGGCTGCTTGCAATAAAACCTGGGTCTGACATTTTACATATATGCACCAGGGTTTGGGGTTTTTTTGTTTGTTTGGTTGGTTGGTTGGTTTTTTTAGAAGTAGATTTTTACATCTGTGACTTTCTTTACAAAAGAAATTAATTAAATGGCAGGATGGTTAAAGCTACGCAAATCAGAAACAGGAGGGGAAACGTTTTACAGGCGCAGACCTCCCATGGATCTCCCTGCACTCTTCAGTGTTTTCCCCAGGCACTTGAATTTCTCTCCCCATCCCCAAAGTTAATCTCCTGATCATATTTCTTCAGTCCCAAACAGTAAGTGTATTTTTTCTTTTTTTTTCCCCATACTTCCCTGTTTTTCATAGAGATGGTATCCTTCTCCAGGCTTTCTCTACATTTTACACTTCAGTCAAGCTTTTTATTAATAAACCTGTGTTTTCAGTGCGTTGGTACATCAATAAAGTACAGAGTGGTTCAGTTAGTCAGCATTCTGGGAAATCCTTTGCTGTATTGAAGAACTGTAAATCTCCATTATTGCTTCCCATAGCACAAATAAAGAATAGCCTCTTACCTTCGTGGAGTTCTCTTTGTTAATTTTTAAGGGTGAATGCATACATATTCCCTAGCAAAGAGGATCAGCTTGTGCATAGCCTAGATACCAAGCATTTAGTGGTTGGGGGTTGGTTTGGGGTGCTTGTTTTTTTTCTTTTTCCTGTGTTTTTTTGTTTCTGTTTTTTTTTTTTTTTGGTTTGGTTTGTATAGCTTCAGCTGCTACCTGGAAATTCAGCAACAGTGAAGGGGAGCCAGGGTGAATGCAGCAGGAAGCAATATTGAAACATTCAGATGAAAATAATCATCAAGACTTTAGGATTTTTTCCAAAGTGAACCTAAACTGGAGGCTTTAGCGATTAGTCCATGACTGATTGAAGAGGTATGTCACCTGCTACTACATGGCAGCACATCCCATCGCATTGCAATTGCCTGCCTGGAGTCATTATGGTGTATTACATCCTTTTGTTATCAAACTGTGTCATGTTGCATCACGGTCAGAAGCAGCCGGATGGAGACGTGGCTGACACGTTGCCTGTAACAGATGCAATGAGACATAGCATCCAAAGCACATACCTGCTTTTAGTCAAGGCTCAGAGTGTATTTTGACATATCTACAGAGGGTTTGAAGTCACAGGTAATCCCTTCTGTGTTTGCCAGCTCTCACATGAGACACAAGTCTTTCTGTTGGACTAGGAAGAAATGCAAGCTTTAAATTACCTTTGCTAGTTTCAGTGTCATCAGATAGGTATAAAAACCGACTTAGTCTAATTAGTGCAATAAATGCATGAGATTTTAGACAGTTAGGCATTCTGGGAGGTTTTTGGGTTTTAACCCTCATCCCAAAATCTTCAAGAAATAAAAAAAGCTTCTAGTTACTCTTTAAAAAACTTGTGTAAAAAATGAAGGAACTCTGGTAAAAGTACTAAGAATGGGCTTCTGAACTACTGAAAAAATGAGATGAATTAAGATGGCGATATTGCAAAAGCAATAACATTTTGCTGTATTAATTAATCTTGAATTTAAGCAAATTTTTTTATATGAATGCATATGACATTCATGGCATGCCAAATTAATTCTTTATGATCAGAGCCACTGCAATCAATACTAAATGAATTCATAATGATAAGATACTTAAAATAAGTGTTACCACAAAAAACAATAAAAGACCATCATCAAAACTGCAGCCTACTAATAAAGCATTGCCCAGCGAGATGGTGCTAGCTGTGATGGTCAGTGGTAATCCTTTATTTTTTCTTTTGTTTGACTTCTTCCTCTCCCAGTTCTTCTTGTTGGAATATTCTGTGTGTGATACAATGAACTTCATGGTTTTCCTAATATTGGTGGGCAGTATTGCCCCGTATTCTCATTGGACTAGTTTCTCATATGCTTGGGTTTTCATCCTTTGGGGATCAGCAGTCAGTTATCCAAGAAAGCCTTATATCAGATCCCGTTAATAAAAAAAAAACCACAAACCTTATACCAACCTTGGGACTTTGTTGTTTTAGAGATATTTCAAATGTCACGTGCAAAAAAAAGTAACAGTAGGTAGTGTATAAAGAGGGACGCGTGTTATATCGGAAGAAATTTCTCCTTTAGGCAATGGATTGTACACAGATGAGGACACTGGTAAAGCATTCTGCTTTTTCATTTGTGTGGTTGTTTTCTTTAGTCACGTTGCTGGGAGTCTGGATGAGGTTCTTGCCAGAGCTGAGGATAGGAAGTCTGTCCTGCCTGGCTTCACAGTGCTTCCCTCCCCAAAGCTAGACAATATGGAAAGGTGAAAGGAAAGAGGTGAAACACAAGAGGGAAGAACGGTGTAGAGGAATGAGGGGTAGGACGGTGGTGTGAGAGGTAATGGGACAAGGGCACGGTGTGGGTCAGCGGTGACTCCGGAGTTAGGGTGCAGCACAAAGGGGGCTGATGGCTGGGGATGAGAAGACACCAGGGTGATACTATTAAGGAGAATGGCAGAAAGTAGGAAGGGAAGAAGGACGGAAGCAGGAGAGGCAGATGGGCAAGATCTAAGGAGGATAATAGCAGAGGTTGGTGGGTGATGGGAAAATCAATGCTTTATAGGACATACTCATTTAAGCTTTTCTTTGTTCTTGTTTTTTTTTTTTTTGTTTGGGTTTGTGGGTTTTTTTTGGTTTGGGTTTTTGTTTTGGGTGTTTTGTTTTTTTTTTCCCCTTCCTATGAACTAATACTTTAATTGACAATTTCCTTTAAAATCTTCTGGAGGAAAAAAGTTGGAAAAAAGCTAAAAGTGCAAGTTAATCTAGTAGAGGCAGGAACACACGTTCCCTTGTACTTTGGCAGTGTGTGCTTGAATATTTGTTTTGCTGTGGGTGTACTTACCAGGTGAGGAAAAAATATTTTCAAAGAAGAGTCCGTACGGGGAAAGTTTCTCCAGAAGGTACTTTACCTACCTGGAGCATCGGACTGTGGCTCCCAGGCTGTCATGCAACCTCTGAAGTAAAAGGAATTACCTGTGCCATACTGGTATAGCTGACAGCTAAATCTGCCCTAATCTGCCTTAATTATACTCTTCAGTACAGGGTCTTTCTGGCGATTTGAGGGCGGGAGGTTCAGCGGGGAATAAAAGTCAACTGCTTTCCCTTCTAGCTGGAATGGGGAGAATTAGCTGGATGACATTAGGAGAGTTTCTAAATATCTTTCCTGCCAATATTTGATTAGGGACTTTAAATTCATTAGACAAACTGATTTTTTCATTAGCCAAACTGATTTTTTCATGCATTGCTCTCTCCTTTTAATGTGTAAATTACATGGGATTTGACTCTCATTACAACGTTGATATGGGTGCTGCCTTCAAACGGACACTGGTGCCAGCCCCGTGCTCGCGGCCGAGCCCGCTGAGAAGAGCTGCGTTGTGTTTTGCTCCAGGAAAGGAGTTCCGTAAATGCCCAGTTATACTGCGTGGGTTGGTGACACGCGTGTGCCTGCGCACGTAGCCCAGCGTCCTTTTTGCACGCTTGCTCTTGGGAGAGGAAATTCCAGTAGCTGAGCTGGGTCTCCTGGTGCGGGTTATGATATCTGCCGAAGTAGGACTCCATTTGGGTAAAATTGTGGGATGGAGCTGATAGAGGACACAGTTCAACAAGTCTATGCCTACCTTGAAGCCGAGCAGTTTATCTGCAATGACTACAGGGTAGCCTCTGCATTTCCAAATCAAGATTGCCATAATTCGTTATCTTTTGATAAGTATTCATTTGGATCGTTTACATCTCAAACCGTGTGTGCGCCAGTTTTGCGTGGATATTGTCGCTCATCCTAATGAGGATGAAGGGCACCATTTTATATTACTTCATTTGTTCAGTAAAAGTACCTAAACAATAATATGGAAAGGTATTTCAAAATGTATTGTTCGGGGGTCGTCTGGGGTAAAACGAAGCTGAAAAAGAGAAGCAAGATGAAGTTTCCAAGTCCTTCTGTAATTATGAATGAGTTATTTTAGCTAGAGTCCTAAAGTCTGGTGCAATGCATACATATGCAATCATGGTGCATAAAGTTACGAGTTGCCTGGTGCTGTATATGCCCCATAAAGCGCTGGGGGATGTAACTGTGCTGATATTAAACATATGAGATAAAAGTTAAAAAAAAATAAAAAAAAATCAAAACACTTTGGTTCCAAAGTCACATCAGTTGAGGCCGAGATTACATTAAAACTCATACATGAAGCTGAATGAGTACTTGTTTTACTGGCTTCTCAGAAAATACAGGTGCTGAAGGAAGAGAGCCCAGTTGTTATTGCCAGATAAAACTCTCTGCTTGGAGTGTAAAAAATAGAGTGGAAAAAAGTGTTTGTTGTTGTTGCATAGCTTTTTAAAAAGGGAAAAATGAGCTTTTATTATTGAGGCGGTTATGGGAACACCCATCACTTTTATAGGCTTGTGTTTTGGTAAATAAAGATGTTGACAGAATTTCTATAATTGTTTTGAAAGTATTTCTAATAAAAAAGCTTATTTTGTATAATATTGAGTAGATCTGTTCTGAACTGCAGTAGAATCAACTGTGGTATTTCAAATGTTTTATTTTAAAAATTTCAAACCTGTTCTACATTGGGCAAGACTGAATTTAGCATCTCAGCAGAGGTCTGAGTGATGCTCTAAGAGCCACGGACAAGCAATGTCTTTTGCTTATTGAAGTGATCAACAGTTTAGCATTAATAGGGTTGCAATATTGCATGATTTAGCCACATTGTAACGTTCTGTTTGTCCGAATTGTTAAAAGTTAAATTCTGGACCCAGTTCTTTGATGCACAAAAAAAAATTATCTGTGTATGGAAATACTTCAGTTTAAAGTTTCCAAATGTTTGTGAGTTCTCAGGAAAGAAAAGTAAATTTTGTACTACAAGAAAAAAGCAAAATTTCTTTATCAAAAGCTGTTTTTCTGCAAACTGTCCTTGACGTTTTTGCAGAGTTCCTACGTCAGACAAATAAAGTATTTTCCCCCATATTATATAGTAGGTATGGCTTTATTTATACTAAATATAACATCATTATATAATAAGTTTTCTTGGAGTGCTTGGTACTGTACAAACCACAAAAATTTTTGCTCCAGTGACCTTGTAATATAAAACTGAGGGAGCAATCACATTGCATTATGTGCCAGTGCGGTGAAATTAGTTTTGCACTGCCTAGGCAAAAGGATCTCCCTTGTCATCCAAATTACAGGACTGGGGCCAATATGTATGCACTCTGCCTGTTTGTTTATGCCATACGAATGGTAATACTAGGAAATATTTTTAAGAGTTGATGTCCCTTTTCCTTCAGCATTTGTGGATTTTGTTGGGTTCTTTTTACTATTTCTCTCCTGAGTAAAATGTGTCCGTTCAACAGAGTTGAAATGAGTTACGTTAATCTTCTAACATAAATATGAAACACTTTCAGTTGTTTAGCCATCGTTAGGCGTCCAGCTAAAAGGCAGAGATCAGTTTACAGGCAGGTCTCTCATAACATAGCAAGTGTTTGTTGGGGTGAGGTACACAGGAAGAAACATGGATGTTTGGCCAAGTATTAATGATGAGCTTTAAACTTGTGGAATTTCTTCTTCATCATCTTTTTCTTTAAATACGGGCTTATTTCTGATTTACGTATTTCAAAGCTCACACAGCCAAAGGAGGGAGATCTTATAGCAGTGGGGGGTGAGCCTATTAAAATTCATCATGATTCTTTTTATTGAAAAGAGTAAACAAGAATCAATTTTCTTTAGTAAAGAAGTTGGCCGAGTTGCAGGTTCATCTAGGGCAGGGTGAACTCTTATAGAGAGTTAACCCAAGAAATGCAAGATACAGAAAATCAGTGCGACGACTTTTTTCAGCTGGAGCCTGGGAGGGGTATGTAGGACAACACAGAGGATTTCATAGGTTTTGCCTTGAACAGATCAACAGAAGGACCTCAAAGGATGCCTGGCTGTGTACTTTCTAAGCAAAGAGTTGGGCATTTATTTAAAAAAAAAAATACCCATTAAGTGGAGCAGGAAGCTGTTGCAAAGACTAGATTGGCCAGGACAGCCACGAAAGCACCTTGAGTGACCGACGTTGCCCTCTCCAAATGCCATTTTCCTGCTGCCCGCTGGCTGAGAGATGGATTTCATGTGTGATGGAAGTGTGGATAGGCCCCGCTTTCTGTCCCTGGGGAGGGCGTTGGGTTTCCCGGAGCCCAGGAGATTAGGCCCTACAGGGCCTCTACTCCTGTTTAAGCATATGATATCAATACTGATGTTTTGGGTAAAGCAAGGACTCTCAAATGCACATATCACGCCAGGCTCCGTGGAGTCTACGCTCAGTGGAGATGTATAGGCAGAGATGGAGGGCAGCCAAGAACGGCTTCTGCTCGGGAGGGCAAGTGCTGTGCTATGGTAATGGCTTAGATTGGTTTCAGGGCCTTCCTGTAGCTAATATTTGTTACGTTTCCACGGAATGTAAGAGTAGGCTTGCATTTCAGGCTAGCTTGGGCTTCTTTTAACCTCAGATCATCTGGGTTTCATAGGTACTGGTCGTACCATAAGCTTAAATAATCTTTTTTTTTCATGTGTTCCCTTTCAAATAGGGTCAAGGCGGGTTTTTATTTTGACACATTTGGAGTTTGTTTTCGTAAAGTTTCTCCAATCAGGACAGTATCTGAGCCATCTTGGTTTGTAGTCGTACATCCAGTATTACTACATTAGCTCTTAATAAAGAACTCATGCAAAAACCAGATTCCCTTCACACTAACTACAGAAACATGTTAAGGGAATGTGACCATAGAGCTGTGTGGAAAATGATATTACTTGCAGAAGATTTGTTGTCACATAACAGCCTGCTCATCTGCTGATGACTATCTTACGTTTATTGTACATTTTCCTTTGTGTAGTGACTGTGATACTTTCAAAATTGTTTAAAATCTCTGCAGTAAACCCAAATAATAATAATAATAATAATTTTAAAAAGTCCTGAAATGCCTCTGCTAGGATCAAGCTAAATCTAAGCTAAAAGCAAATTTATACATATGCTGTATATTAGGCTTAACCAGGGTAACGCCCCTTTCCTTTGGTTTTTGGAAAAGAGTCCCACATTGTCACATGTAAAGGGACATTTCAGCACTGATTTTCATTTTCATGAGATTAAAAGTGAAACATGTAACCACAAAGCTGGTTTATGTCATCCCCTGTTGGAGCCAGCAGTAATGCCAAAAATTAGATATTTGATAGGTTTGTGAGAGAAACAGATGCAGGAGGGATGCCATTCCCACAATTTTAAACTCCTTCTTATCTTTAAGCTAGAAAGAACATTCCAGATGAAGAAAATCTATCTTATTGGCTTTAGAAAATAGAGGAAAAAAGTTGCCAACTAAAAAAAACAAAAAACAAAAAAAACCCAAAAAACCCCCCCAAAAACCCAGAAAAGAATGAGAAGTTAATTTAAAACCAATGTCAGTCTTGGGGAATTGTAAACCATAATTGAGGGAGACTGTGTGTATGTGTGGATACACATTCATATACGTGTGCACATGTAGAAAATAAATAGGCTGAGATGGGGCTTTTCCCTTCCTTTTTGATCTGCTTAATGCACCCTGCAGTCTCGCTTTGGCTTTTTTTAATACTTTTGGGAAGCAGAGAGATGGGGGACAATAAAAATTAAGGGAAGAATCTCCCCCAAACATACACCCAATAAACTCAGCGAAAGCAAAAGCATCCAAAAAGTATTCTTTCGGCTTTTTGTTTTGGAAGCAGTTTGTATGTCCCTGTTCTTTTTATTTCATTCTGCCAGCTGTCTGCTAAACAAATCTAGCCAGGTGGGGCTTACAACCCATGACTAAAAAACCTACTAGTGCAGCTGTCCAGCTTGCCTGGAGGAAGAATTCTAACAAATGGCAGGAATGAAAAGATTGGTTTTGTTTTCAAGAAAGTAGCTATGGTACCTTCCTTGCTTCATTTTTTTTTTGTTTTGTTTTGTTTTGTGTGTTCTGCTTGCTTCAGTTAACTCATGGCCTCCTAAGGTTTTACAGAGTAATGGAAAATCCACTTCCATGGTTTATCATTTAATGCACTTTTTGGTACTGCTTGGGTTTCTTTTCTTTTTTTTTTATTTTATTTTGTTTTCCCCCTTCTTCCTCTGTCATGATTTTATTCTGTGTTAGACACATAGGGCAGCTTGGCTGCTTCTAGTGTTACTAAATGTAAAATAATCTGACACTTTCCCTACAAATTGCTGGTAAGCCATATAGTAGCTTAGCTGGATTTTTAAATATTCAAGAGTTGAATATATAACTAGCGAAGGGTGATGGTTGGTATTGTTTATCCACAAGCTGGGGACAGAACAGGCTTCTTTGCACTGCTTCATCAATCGACCTCAACTGTGATTTTCTAGTCAGCAAATGAGTGCTTCATTTTCTGTGTCTGTGTTGAGCTAAACAAGAGCTGTGCTAAAAATTACCAACTGCCATCTGATCTATAGTTCCAGCAGTAGAAGATTAGCATGTGAGCCACTGAGCCACCTTCCCTCACTTCTTCCGGAAAAAGGAGTGTGTGAAAGGTGTTTGTCACCAACTTCCACTTAGGGAGTTCAGTTGAAAATCTCCCTCTGCTTTTTGTTAGATAACAGCCAAAAAAAAAAAAAAAAAAGAATCAGCTTTTGGTCCAATCCTACCTCCTCTGAAGCTGGTGACATCTTGTTCTTTTGACATCTTTGGCGCAGGTCCATGTTGATTGAGATGGATCTGGTGGAGTGATTTGCTCAGTAAGGAGTTGAGGGCCTTTGGCACTTCTCAGGTATCGCTCTGGGTCTCATGGGTTCCAACTTTAAAGGTGCACAAAAGGCTTTGAGTTTGGTCCAGAGCTAGTAAAGTACTTACGCTTATGCTTACGTAGGTGCATGAATGGTGCTACTGAAGTCAATGGAGCTACTGTTTAGACCAGTTATTGCTTGTCTAATGATAAGGAAATCTCACATGAGGTTAGGACTTCTTTTTGATGGACACTCTGTAGTCAAGTGACTCTGTGCTTTAAAGAAAGCGTGTCTTTTTAATTGCTGAACTACAAACACATTAAATTCTCGTAGACCTGATTTCAGCGGCTTATCTGTTTCCTTACCAGCATACCAACGGATCTGTACCCCAGAACTGATAAGGAAGACGTGGAGATGTGTGCATGCACAGGGTCCTGCAAAAGTTCCCAAGACTTAGAGATGCCAGGTCCAAACATACTCACCTCGTTGTACGATGAGAGCTTTGCTTTGGCAAGCAGCAAGACACACAAAATGCACATTCAGTGCTTGTCATATATCCTTCTCTGTTGTCACTACCCCTACAAGAAAAAGTGGATGCAAAAGGGCTGCGATGATTGTTTCCGTGCCTCTTTGTAACACATACGCTTCTCTGCACCCACCTGGCCAGTGTGTTCGGGTAACGTCCCCTTTCCAGTCAATTTGGGAGATCAAGACCTCATCCTGCCTCCGCAGAGGCGATGGGGGAGGAATGCGCGCTGCCTGGGCTGCACAAGTCAAAATGGCATCCAGCACGGGCAGGCGAAGCCAGATTGCTGTTGCAGGCGCCGTTATTTCCTTTTGTTGTATAACAAGGCATGAGTGATATTGGTTGGGGTGCTCACAAGCCAAGAAAAAAGAAGGCCAATTTTTCATGAGGAAATTGAAGTGCTGATGCAGAACTAACCCTCACAGTTTGTTGTTATTTAATGAAGAAGCAGCGAGTGGGGGATTTTGGCTAAACTTGGTGTGTAAGCATAACAATTGTAATGACATTATTTAACACACAATGGACTAACAAAGGCACTTAAATGCTACGATTAAGAACTGTACTAAGATTCTTGAATAGCAACTCAAAGCAAAAAATGTGGCTATGTTATTCTCAAGCCCCGTCTAGAAACATATTCATTTTATTCCTTCATTCCATTTTGCTGAACCTACAGTAGAATCCTAGAATGGCTCCAGCAAAATCACTGGAATTGGCTCTTTTTGCTGATATTCTGCATTAGAGTCTCTGGACATTGTTATCAGCTTCAGCTTTTTGCCTATTTTCCTTTATGGTTAGGCAATGGCAAATGTATATATGACATTAAAAATGCTTATATTCATTTCCCATTCCAGTTATTTTTCTGAGAATAGCATCAGATTCTGAAGGCCTGTGCAATGTACAGGAGATATATATGTCTCTGTGAAACAGCAGGATAATATTAGGAATACTGAGACTTGAGAATAATTTGCCATAAACTATTTTACCTGCTGTTCTAGCAGCTGCTTAATGTAAAGGATTTTCTGGACTTGCCATATTTTTATAAAAAGTTCTGTTTTGAAAAAGAAAAGGGGTGGGGATTAAAAGTACTATATTGAAGCTCTCTTAATCTTTCATACATTTTCAAGTAAGATTCTAAATGCTCTGAAAAGCGTACAATTACCGTTTGCTGGATGAGCCCAAACCAGCTCAGCTTTGGGAGAGGAGAGGTGCACCATCTTGATGCTAAACCCATCACCAGGTCATCTCCTGGCTGCCATGAGAGCAGCTCTTTGCTTCTGCAGACAGTGATTAGAGAACGGGAGACCCAAGAAAGCTCCAAACGCTGTGTGGGATTTTACCAGTCCAGTCAGTAAGCCATGGTGCCAAGGGTGTAATGTCATATTATAACCATCTGTTGTCAAAGGCCATTATCCCAGTGGCACCTGGACACCACTCACCCTCTTCATCGTGGCAGCAGCGTGTCACCATGGTATCTGGATGACTAGCAGGAGACGAAGCTGCAAGGAGGAGATGGCAAAAGTGCAAGTAACACAAAAAGGCTCTTGAATTGCAGAGACCTTCTCCACTGCTATGCTGTTTGGTGCTTGGTACAAAAAGGGTTTCCATTATAGCCTCCACATAATTGAGGTTAGCATAGCTGTTCCAAGGCTGTAAGCTCCCTGGACTGCCTGAGACTGGTAACAATTGGCCAACTCACAGTTTTAATGTGAAATTCACCTTATTTGGTGACTGAAAGTTTCTCACGGTCACCACTATCAAATTATTTTTTTGTTAGATTTTGCATTTATGCACAGTGTATAATGTCTTTTTTGGTTTTTTGTTAGTAGGGCTGAAGTTGGTAGAGGGCTGAAGCTGGTAGAGGTACAATTTTTCTTTAACCTCTATGTGTAGAAATATGAGGCTGATCCTTGTGGAGATGTCCTCCATTTGCCTCTTTTCCATTATTTGCAATGGAATTATTTGATGCAAGTGATAGTACTTTCAGGAAAGAAAGCTATTCCAGCTGGTAAGGAGTAGGACAGAAATCAGGTAAAGGAATATGGGACTTAAGATCAGAATCAAGTTTGACAAGAAAGTCTGAAGATAAAAAATGTGGTGGAACTGGGAGCAAATAATATCCTGTGGACTGTGAGGTGAGGAATAGTATTGGGGAAAAGTGATTCAAGACACTGAAAATTAGCGGGAGGACAGGGATTGAACATGAGTGATAGGAAATTTTGGTGACAAGGTGGACCCAAGGCTGTGGGACAGAGAGAGGTCCTGCAACAGAAGGCCAGTGGGAATGGTAGCTCACAGCATCCCATGGGACAGCAAAACTCAAGAGAGACTTGCACCACTAGCCAATAGGGATGAACTTTAGACTTGAAGGGAAAATGCACAGATCGGATTTATTAAAATCTGACATAGTATTTTTTCAAATCATATATGAATTCATTTTCTAGAGGAGGGAAGAGGTTTAAAGGGTAAAAGAGTTTCAAACAGTGACTAGATCAATAAATATGGATACTTCAAATACTGGTAGTATCTTAACATCTGAGTATTTCCCCATCTGAAGAGCTTTTGTCTTTATACTAGTAAATAACATGGATTCCAGCCACTCTGACCACTTCCTGTGGGGATAATCTGCCGGTCGATAAAGGCATAAAGTTAAGGACTACTTGGTTCCTTATTATGCAGAATTAAAGATTAAGCTTGATTCAATATTTGATGAGGCCAGGAGTAAGCAAGGCCATGAGCAAGCCAAGTCACTCCTGTATCACAGGAGCACAACACTTACCAAGAAAGGAAATCTTTTTTTTTTTTCTTCTTTTCCCCTCCACACCCTTCCCCCCTTTCCTTCTGTTGCTACCAATATCAGCTTTGTTGTAGCCTGTGTGAGCTCCTATGTCCCTTCTCTGTTTGCCTGGTTTGTGACTAAGAGAAATACTGAGAGAGAAGACCTGAAATGAGGAAAGTGAGCCAGAAATGACAAATCTTATAATACCACCAGTCCTGCCATATTATGTGAATGTGATGACTGAGTTGCCTAGGTTTAGTGTTGTTTGTTGGGTTTTTTAATATCCATATTAAAAAAACCCAACAAAACACTTGACCTTGGACTAGCAGTAGACAAGAAGAACAGGTGTGGTGGCTAATCCCATTTAGGACCAAGGTGACTGTTGGAGCAGTAGGGGTAGCAATGGAATGACCCAAATTTGCTGAGTAAGTCACCGACAGTTATGAATTTATACAGTTTTAGGAGAAACCAATGAGGCATGGGTACACCAAACCCATCCAGAAGGAGAGCGACCTTGCAAGGTGGGACAAGAAGAGCATTTGGGAAGATAGGTATTGTTGGGTGGGCTGCTGGGATTGAAGAAGTAGAGGACATCATGCAGATGGCAGATATATTGAGCCATTCAAAGGCAACTGAGCTGAGGAAGTTAAAATTTCCAGAACTGTTAGAGGGACAAAGCATATAAACTGCAAAGGAGACAGAGAGAGGGGAGAAGTCTGCAGAAAGGACTTCGAAGAGACACAGGGTGGAAGAAAGGGGGAGCGACAAAAGCCAGAGAAGAGAAAGAACAAAGGAGAGTCTCAGAAAGGGGTTAGATGTGGGGAAAGATCCAAGAGAAGAGAGTCATGAGAAATTCAGTAGACAAAGTCGTAGGAAAATGGCAATATCTGATGGAAAAAAAAACCTTGTGACTAAAACATGAGGCTTAGATTCATTTAACCCTGTTAAATGAGATATTAAATGGTTGTCATGTAGCATACATTGAAGTGGCTGCATTTGTCACGTCTTCTCAGAAAGTCCTTGCCAAAACAGATTCCAGCCTTTTTTTCCATCCTTTTTCCAGTGCTACTGAATTCCCTGGGACAGAGGTACTGTTATCTGTGATTAGGGAAGAGGCTACGCCTGCAGTCCTTGCAACACTTATCTGCCTTGACATCCCCATGATGAATAAGTTGTCTCTTTGACAGTTCTTATCAGTTGGGGCTACTTTTGAAGGCCACTTTGAAACTCCAGCTATGGAGCATCAAGCTGTTGCCCAGGGCGAGGTACTGTGAGTACACAAAATCTGAGATGTTGCATTCAAGTCTTCACTTTCTTCAAGGTGTCACTTCAAGATGATGATTATGTTTTTTAAAAAGGGGAATATTTCTGAAAACTAGTTATTTTAGAGATATTCTGTCATGTCAGCTAACCTTAGCAAAGAGTAGTCTGCTGTCTCCAGGACAGCTTGAAAGGTTCTCTTATGAGTAGTCAGAATTTGTGTTCCTTGCCAAACACCAGAGCTGACACCTTCAAGGCATGCAGGAAGATATATTTAATCATCTTCCTTTTCATTTGATCTTTGGTTCTTTCTGGTATTTATAATCCTGAAACACTTGCTTGAGAAGCTCTGACAGGTCTGGAACAAAACTAAGAAATTCTGCCTCTCCAATTCTCATTCTAACGAACACCTGTTAAAGGAAAATAAATCTAGCTGTATTCCAATGTTCTCCACTTGTTTCTCATGTTCGGTTTCAGGTAATCCAAGTAGATCTTTTCTTCCACCTGCTTCCAGGCCTCATCTTTCTGCATTTTAGCATTTCCCACATTTCCCACTCTAGAATCATCCTCTCCCTCCTCCCCTAAAAAATGCAAACAAGAAACTGTCGAGTAGAAATGTGAAGAAAAAGCAAGCTGCTTTCATTCTCTCTCTTGTTGAATACCTTCCGTTTCCTACAGGCTCTCTATATTTCCTTTGGCATACAGATTTTCAGGATTTCTTTTCCATTCAGTGTATTAACTTTGTTTTTTCACATGTTATCATTATTTTTACCAGCATGCATAACACACATTTCCCACTTTATGATGGCAGTAAATACAAATGCAGAAATTATACACTCAGACGAATTAAGAGAAATAAAACCTAGCAGGTCCTGAACCAGCCAGTAATCATTCCTACATATCGTCTATTATAGCTCCGTGTACCCACAGTACATTTCCACATCACACAGGTGGAAGTGTGAAGCTGAGGCTCATTTAACAGTATGAATTTTCCCAATGTATCACAATTACAGGAACACCTGTGCTTCATAACTTTCTGCTGATCCACTGTGAAAATTCACAGTGTGTTTAGTAACCAAACCATCAATATGCTTTGTCTCCTACAGCGTGTGGATTGGGATGGTCGTTTTAGCTCCTCTTTTAAAAAAACCAAACAAACAACAAACCGAAAAAAAAAACCCACCCGAAAACCCAAGTCCGAACCTGGAAAATTTAGCTGATGCTTGTGTGGGCTGTGTTAATTCTTCTCCACTGTGGCAGATCTTTATCGTGGAAGATCTTCAGGTTGCCCTCACTGAAGCTTGGCAGACCCCTTTCTTTTTTGACTTCCTTTCACTGCCCAAGTAAGGCACCGAGACCACTTTGTGTTCATGAGTCATTGCTTCTTGAATGTGTGTCAAATTCACGTCATGTAAGTCAGGCACCTTTAACAGACACTCCACGCGGCTGTGCTAGACTGTCCTGCAGAGCTGCCCCAGCCCTGTGCCAAGGGATCTTCTTGGCCCGTTCTTGGCGTGGTTTGTGCCCACGCAGTCTGCTTAGCTTGGCTTGGTGAATTTCTGCCAGCCTACCGAACTTTCCTCTAGTGATGGGAAATATTAATAAATGACAATGTGAGACAAGGCTATCATTTTAGCCAATATACCAAGCTACCATCATGGTATAACAGCATTTGAGGCACTGCTTGAGTAGAAGGAGTTTTGGTGAAAAGTTTTACATGGATCTCTACCCAATATAATCCCAGATATTGTCCTAATTTCTATTTTATTATGTTTTATAAAAGATTATAATTTGCTCTGTGTAGTGCTGTTGCCCAGAAGGGAGTCTGAGGCTTGGGAGGTAGGTTTCCATCATGACTATGACTTGGCACTGGAGGAAGGTGTCTCTGGTGATGCTGAGATGCTGCTCAGTGGTTTGAACTGTTGTTGTGACACGGAGGCAAACAGATGATAACGTGCAGGCAATGGCAGGTAAAATGAGGGTGGAAGCTGGCTATGATTAGTTAAAATTGTTAACTGGGGAGGTGTCGGTGAAACATCTCTGCTCGCTGCTTTGATTTTAGGAGGAGAATGGACTTTGTGATCCCATTTAAGTGATCTTTGCCTCATCTGGCCAGTGTGGCCCAAAGTTCTCATCCTTCAGTTACTGCACCAAGAAGTTAGCTGAAGATGGCTGTGCCTCCTGTCTCGCCTGCATAGCCAAGTTTCCCATCCATGGAAACCAGACTCTCTGGAGAAGGAAGAAGATAAATTCATATCTGGTTCTTGTCCTACGGTGGAGTTAGGATGTGTGTAGGAGACTGAAGTCTCAGACATGCTCTCAAGTCATCCAGTTTAGAGATCACCCAGATTAATCTCATCAGCTTTCAATGAGAATTGGGCTTTTGTGTCTTCTATGATGAGCCACTCTTGAAAAAAAAGTCTTAGGTTTATGCATCACTTGGAAGTTTGTGATACTGGGTAAAAAAAAACCAACTTAAAATTTGCGACATTTATAATTCTATGCTCTTTGTGAATTGTTACTAGTCTTTGTGTTATATCCCTACTTTTCTTGCTGGTTTTTTTTCCGGATAGAAACCCATCTCTTCATTTAACCCGTCGGCAAATTCCCATGATATACATGTACCAATGAGCCAAACTCTCTGCCTTTCCTTCTCTAGTCTCAGTGGAGTTTCAATCGTCATTGGGACTGTGGACTCTTTAGTTGTTTTCTCGGATCCTTTCTAGATAGTCCATGTATACTTCTGTCCTTGACTTGGGGAGGTAGGTGCCCCTATTTTCCCTTCTCTATGAGGTGGAATAATACATATGCTCTGTCACAGGTGTGTAGAGAGGTCTAGAAATTAATATGTTTTGAGGTCCTTGGATTAAAAGCTACATAAGTGAAAAATAGTTGAAAGTCATTTTAGTGTCCCAGTGCGTCTGACATTCTTTTCTGCTCCCAGAAAGAGATCTGCTGTCTGCAAATCTCATGTTTCCAGAATTAGATTAGGAGTGTCAGATGCACATTCTTGGGGCCTTCTGACCCAGATTAACCCTGGAGTACAAAAATTTGATCATGTAGTTGTGGAATCAGAACAAAAATATACCCACCATGGTCTACCAGTGAATATAGGAGGCTTTTATACAGCATACTGTAGATGGGGCATGTTGAATGTATCTTTAAGATAAACGCTTGAGAGACTGTGTGCTACGAAGATAGACACTGTAGTCAGGGTCAGGAAAAAAAATTGGAATTCAGGGTAATTTTACTGATCTAAAGATCAGGGAGATTTGAGGGGGGGGAATATATTGGTTTTTTTAGGAAAAAAAAGGACCTTTCTGATTATGGTGGTACAAGATGATAATGGGAAACTCTAGTAAGAATGAAGTCCACCAAATGTATAAAAGGTATTTTATGACATGACTATCCACTTCCTAAATTGCTAGTGGAAGATGTGGAATTGTAAAAATGAGGATGAGGAGGTATCCCATGTCTGAGCCATGATAAGGTCTGCTGGGGCTAAAAGCCACGAAGAAATGTTTGTCCTGCTTTCTGTCTGTGCTTGGAGCAGTGGTTACAGAGAAGCCAAGGCAGTGGTTAAGGGCAGATTGCAAAACCTGAAAGAAAAAATTTCTGATGAGATGTTCAAGAGCAAATATAGTAAAAAGTGTGTCTCGTAGGTATACTTGCTATGTCCTCCTCATCTGGAAATAAGAATATGAGTCTTCACAAGAGAGATTTGGAGATATGTTTTTTGTTGATTCCTTTCTTAGCAAGGGTGGAGTTGTTTCTGAGATGTGGGACTATTTCACTGTTGTGAAATATCTATTTCTGTAAATATGTTTACAGCCCTAAATAATCAGAACTGGATTCCAGCAACAAATCTCCGTTCTAATTTAATATTTGCATTAAGAGTCAGTTTATAAATTCTTGTAGTTGAAGCTGCATCTTAACAGTCAGGATGGTGAACAGCTGATTTCAGCAGTGATTTAATTCATGTCAAAGGAAGCTGAACCCGAGCATGATGTGGAAACTGGCTGCTGTTTGGACTGGTTGCTCGTTCATGAACGCACTCATGTTACTACATGTACAAAAAAAGAAGGAAAGAAAGCAAAACAGGAGAACACTTAACGTTCATAAAGTAGTTTCCTCAAATTTCTCTGCAAACAATGTAAAATAACAACCTAATAATTTTGTATCTTAATCATGTTCAGTAAAGAAGTCCTTTAGATAATTGGCACTGCCTCTGTACTAGGCCAAACTTTCTTTTAAGTTACAAATACTCACAAAAGGTTTACATTATAAGGAGCTGCTTTGGAGATGTGCAGATTTAGTTTGTAAGTACAAAGTGAACATGCAAATTGCCTTATCTTGTGGGATTCACAAACAACCATCATTCAGATTGATTTAATACATAGCTTTTTATCTTTAAAAGTGTTAATTAGAAAATAGGGACAGTTCTCTGAACACTTAAGAGTAATAAATAGATCAAAACAGCATCCATGCTTCTGTGATGGAACTTCTGAAGACTTTATAAAGGGATTAATACAATTGTCAAAAAGACCACAGTATACATATTTAATAGTGCTACCAAGCTACAATTACATTTTTAGGACTCTATTTGCTAAGCTTTTAAACACTCATTATACTAAAAAAAAAAAAGAGAGAGAGGAAAAAAAGGGATTTTCAGAACTTTACTACATAACTCGGGATTGCTATGCCAGCAAGCTCTGCTCCAGAGTGACACAGCTGTATTCAAGACACCTTGGTTTTCATTTCACATCAGAAGTTGTTCAACCGTGTGAGAAAAAGACCCTGTGTAGTTTGGTCCTCTGCTTTTCCTCTGCTGCAGCAGCATCCACGGGGAGAGGGGAGCTGCCCACTGTGCCTGCAAGGTGCTGCCCAACACCTGCCTGGCTGCCAGGGCTCATGGCAAACCAGTTTGTTATTCCTCAGGCTACTACTGGATATTCTTGACCTAGCATATGTGTCAAAGCTCACTCTAAGACTTAGAGGTCTGTACGTATTTAGTCACATCAACAGTTCTCACGTAACTGATATTTTCCTTCAACTCCAATAATATGTTTATTCTGTGTATTTATTTCTTTATACCTACCCCTATCATTGGCCAACAAGTTCACATTGAATGAGGTCAAACCCATCAGCTATAATCAGTCGCAAGCTGATTATTTGTCAACAAGTAAATTGGGGGGGAAAGGCAACTTGATCTTGTAAAAAGTGAGAGAAACAGGTACGGTCTTGAAATGTACTCAGGAGGTGAATATTGTGAAGGACTAGAGGAAGAATTATTTTCAGCACCCAAGGTCATCTGCTTCTGAGAGTCCTACCTAAATTATGGGTCTTGAGGGGCTTTCATGGATTCAGTGGGGCCTGCTATTTCTAAGTCATACCTACCAGCAGCATATGAAGTGCATTACAGCAATGAGATGAAAGCCCCTCTTTTGTCTCTCCCGCCTAAGTAATGGTTTCGAATGTCCAGGAATTCTTTTTGCTGCTTAGTTCAATATATGTGCATGAAAGTACCCATGAGCAGTGGCTTCACCAAGTCGCTATTATTTGCATAAACCACATAACATGCTTGTAAGAGCTACAAGTTTATGTGGACAACTTCAGATGGGGGAAAATCTTGTGACTAACTGGCTCTGTGATGCAGATGGACGGAGGGTTTCTCCATCTCCTATTTGCCATTTTGCTGTAGGAGCACAGGAAGGCACCAGCTGAATCGTGCTGGGTTGATGAACCCAGTCTTAGGGACCCCAAGGAGAAGGGCTGAGATTTGCCCACAGCAATGATGAGAGGGGTGGAGCAAGCTGAGAAAAGAAGTCTACAGATTTTTACCTACGTTTGCTCAGCCCGCTTCACATCAGATGTGCATCCTTCACTGCAGCCTATTTGGTAAAGGCTGGATTAGTTGAAATTAGAACTAATAAATTAAGTCTTACTATGTGCTTATGTTACCACTTTGCTTAAAACTTATACTAATACTACCTCAAGAAAATAGATACGACCCTTTTATATTTTAACGCAAACATCTAGATGTCTACAATTTGGAGAAAATCTGCAAATATATGCTGAGAGCGATTAGAACAGTGTATTTCCCAGATTTTAAAGGGTATCTACCATTTTTCATGAAAACTGCATGTATTTGAAGACTGTTGTTCCACTTATAGCATTTAATATTCTATCAGGACGATGTATGCATTTAACCTCTATTGCTTTGGAAGTGGCAGAAACAGAAATGTTGGCTAGCAGCGCATAGCTGAGCTTTGGAAATGCTCTGGGACGGAGACTTCACAGCCTCTCTGGGGTCCTGTTCCAGCACCGCGTCACCCTCCTCATGACAAAGTTTTTCCTAACATCCGATCTGGGCCTCCCAAGTCACAATTTGTGGCCAGTGCCCCTGTTTACTGCCTCTACAGAAGATAGTTTGCTTCACCATCTCTGGAAGCAGTGGTTTGAGCTACTATTGGATTTTCCCCTAGTGTCCTCTTCAGCATATGAAACAGGCTCAGCTTCCCCAAGGTCTCCTTGTTGGTCATGTTCTCCAGGCATCTGATGACCTTAGTAGCCTCTTCTGGACCTTCTCTTATTTCTCTATGTCCCTCTTGCCCCGGGGGCCCAACCCGGGTGGCACATACCAGAGTGGTCTTACCAACCTGAGCAGAGGAGGGTGATAACCTCCCCCTGTCTGCTGCCATGTTCCTTCCCATGTTGATCACTCTGTGCTTTGCCCTTGGGCTCCTCCTACAAAGCGAGCAGGTAGAGTGGGATTTCTTCATTAACTTGGTTAATTTTCTGCGTCATTATGGCGCTGGGGGACCCTGTAGCGGATGAACACCAGTTGTGCCAGGTGCTGTACAAACATGGAAGAAAAAGTTGCTGCTGTGAAGAGCTTAGTCTGCACATGTCACAGGAGGCAACAGATGGTACAGGCTGACGAGATAGTACAAGAAGAAATGAGATAATATTTATAAACATGATAGACAGTAGTCTCAGTACACAAGTAAGCAAGACATTGTCAAGGTTTTTTGCAGGCATCACAGGAGGGGTTTGGAGCTGAGCAGAGAAGTGGGTTTTCAGCTGCTTGCAAGAAATGCTCCCAGATATGATAGAGGGCATGGAGATACTTGAGAGAGAGCACAGTTTTCATTCAATTTTGATTAATAAAGGATATTTTTCAAGATAGAGCTTGATAAAGTTCTGACTGAGGTTAGAGGATTGCTGGGGATGGTGGGAGCTTGGGTTCAGTGACTCAACACATCCCTCCCGGTCCCATTTCAGAGTTTTTCAAGGGGCTTTTGGTGGGGTTTTTTTGAGAATGAGGAGAAGAGGCAGCAGGAAAGAGAAAGCATCACGGGGCCGTAGCTTCTTATTCAGCATCGGCCACAGGCCCTGGCTGCGCAGTGCAGTAACGCACATGCCCGGGGCTTTCTCGCCATACGGCAGCGGGGTCCAGCCCTTCTGGGCAGAGTCATTATCACAAACTGAATAGAATGGTGGTAGTTTTAACCATGTAAAAATGCAATGTCTGTTGTACAGTGTTGTATGTGGTTGTGTTAAATATGGTGGATTAGCTTGTGAAAACCTGCATCCTAATTCTGATGTAAATGTAAATGTGAATTGGGTATTATGCAGCCCTGGCTTTGGAGCTCTCTAATGTTTATTTTAAAGTAATAATAGCCTCAGTAATGTTCAAAGAGCTGTTTGGTTTGGATGTAAAATATATATTACATAAACTAGTTTTGTAGTCATCAGTATACCTAACTTTTTTCAACTGTTATGTCTGGAGTTCATTTTCTTGGGCTTTCTTTATCTCAGCTCCTGATCATTACTTTCTTTGCCAACCTGGAGCTTTGTTTTCTTTCAGATTTGTTGCCTCCATTCATTCTACTGAAATGGGAATAAGGTTTCTACCCTAACCATTCTTTTTTTTTTTTTTTTCCTTGGAGGAAGAAAAATGGGAAAATGCAGATCATAGTAGATAGAGGGGGAAAAGGGGTCTTTTTCAGGTATGAGTTAGTTTTCCTGACTTAGCACGTTAAGTTACTATAACATCAATATGAAATAACGTGACCTGAGATGATGTATCAGAAGCTGAAAATGACTCATGAAAACAGAAATGCTAGCATGCGGTACAGAACTTGCTATCTGCACATTCATAACATTAACCTTTGTAGCACAAATTCCAGCTTACATGAGGTCTGTTTTTAATAAGATGAATCAATTCCATCCCACTTCTAAGGGCAGAAGTTGCTTGTTCGTATTACTAGTCAACAACTCAACACCATTTTTACTAACACTGCAGAAAGAGAGAAACCTAGCACATTCTAATGAAAAGTGAACAATTGTTTGGAAACTTGATAATGTGCTATAATACATTAGCTGAAGAGTGGGCAGAAGCTGTGTTAAGAGAATTGACCTTTACATGCAATACCTTTTGAGAGATAGGGAGGAAGAAATACATCATTAACTAAGCAGAACCAGAAACAGAATAGAAAAAGGTGCGATAGGAATTTTGACAAAAAGACAAGATTAATTTTATTTTGGTAAGTTTTCAGATGAGAAACACCTATCTCTGGAAGCATTTTATAACCAGAACATTAAGCAATTCTCCCATGATAGCTACTTCATAAAATAGTGTTTTATTGCTTTGCATTTGTCTGAGTATCAGAATAACTGTAATGTTTCACAATTACATAATGCTTTTTCGCTTTTAATCTCACAATAAATAAAAGGTGGGTGAATATTACGGGACTTTCCACTGACTTCAGAGGGCTTTGAGTTTCCTATCACTCCTTTTCACAAATCTCCTTTATTCCTTTGCCCTTGTCTTCAGATGCTTTGTCCACCCTTAAGACAGTCAGAACAAATGACATCATAGTTAGTGTTATTCACTGGTCTGTGCTAAGTGATAGCTGAATTAGTCAATAAACCTTTTTAAGCTCCTTTGTCACCCAGGAAACCAAACTGGAAACTGGACAGTGGGTGACTCGGGTAGTTTCAGATCTAGATGTTTTTTTAATTGATGTAACTGCAGAAATGAGTAATACAATCATTACCCATGCCTTGTTAACTTTTATATTTAATGCAGTTGATAGCATTTTTGTATTTTCAGTTTCCAGCTTATCACATGTTCTTATGTTAGGAAAGCATTTCCTGCATTGTTGCCATCGCTGAGGGAAGTCGGTGGTGTTGATGGTCGGGTTGCTTGCACTAGGAATGGAGTGGTAGGTTTGACCTTGGCTTGAATTTCCTTCCCTAACGTCATGCATGTGGTCTTGCACCGCACTGTTGTACCCCAAGGCTGAGCAGAGGGAGAGGGCTCAGAGGGACCAGTCAAGTCACAACTCAAGAGCTGATAGCTCAGATATGATAAGAAATAGCTCCACAAACATGCGGGAGTTGCAGGATAACTCTCTGCTCCTCCTTAAATCCACTAGGAATTTGAAGATGCAACTGGGATGTATCGTTGCCTGGGTTAAGGGTTTAGCAATGTGTGGTTGGAAAAGTCAACATTCAGCCAAGCATTTCAATCATACAGTCAAAAAGCAAATAGTTGGGAATGCTGATATCCACTTTATTGTTACTAGGTTTCAGAGTTAATATCGAGAAAGATAAATATGCCATTTCACCCTGCAATCTGCCAGGCCACCCTTTTTTTGCAAGATGATGAAGACAGACCTTTTTCATATCTAGATACACCACTACCAGGGGCTGCAGCTTACTGCTTTTAAGAGAAGTGAAGCCTCTAATTTATAATCCTCCTGCAAACTTCTGCAGCAAATTCCAGGATTACAAAATTGCAGAATTCACAGGGGTCCACACAGTTTTAGGTCACTTAGTTCAGGAAGCATTTAAATTTCCACTGAGTGGGGATAGCCATATCCAGTTACATTTCATGATGCCTCTGTGTCTGATTCTTGGTTCTGTGAGTTCTTCCTGCGCTGGTGAATATGACATTTTTGGGTCCATTCAAACCTGAATCTTGGGGAATGTCAACTCAAAAGCTAAAGAAATCGTTTGTGCTCTCCTCCCTGAAGTGAAACTGCTGCTGAGTGCCTGTGGCCAAAACAGCCTTCTCCTTCCAGTTCATCAAGGACAACCTGTCCTAGTGCCATGCCAACATTTCTTGCTTTCCAACGCATCTCTTGGGTAAGCCCCATAAGCAGTGACCTTGTGACTAAATGCCTGCCAGATCTTCTTTCTGGCAAAAACAGCTGCTCCCCTTGGCACATTCAAATGCATGTTCAAATTTTAGGAACTCCTCTATGAGGTGTTCATTTTATTTTGCTTTATTTATTTATTTTGCTTTAACAGTGGAGAAGCATTTCTCTAATAAGGAGAAAGACAATGAAATTACAAAATATAACTGGAGACACTGGTGGGAATTAGCTGCTTTTGCAGCATGGGCTGTCATTCTGCATGGCTTCCTGATCTGTGATATTTTCTTTTAAAACATAAATGTCATCATTTATGTCACCAGGAATTAATTCATTATAGTTAAAAAAGCAATTGGCAATTAAAGTCAGTATATCTGCAAAGCTCTGCATTTACACCAGCCTTTTGGATACCAGCTTATGTCTTCAGGGTCTGGAAGTACTGAGGGCCAAATCTTAAAATATATACTTAGATTACTTAATATTGTACGTAGACAATTAGTGAGATTTTCAAAAGGGTAAATGCATGTGTAATGTTCTGGACCGATGTAAGTGTGATTCTCACTTTAGAGGTGTTTTAAAGTAATTTATGGCGGTTTTGGATAGTTCACAATACCAGGCAATGCTTGTTAGCCCCTGCCCAGAACAGACTGTTTGGATTTATCTTATTTGTTTCCTGGCAATGAGAGATTTGAAAATCACACTTGGTGCCTTTCTGGCACCTAAACGTACTGCAAAATGGGGCCCTCCTTCCTTAAAATTCTATTTGGGAGTTGGCATCAAGTTGCTTTTATAACAGGTACTTTTGAGTGTATGTAAACACACCTCGAACCCCTGCCTTGCACCTGGCCATCTGGTATTTGGGAGCGAACAAAAGGTCACCAACCCATTTCTGGGAAACAGGATGGATGGGCAGCCAACACCAGGGTATCCACAGCACGAATTGTGATAAAGAATCCCCGGGTGGGCAGGTTGGGGTTTTAAGAGGGATGAATCTCCCCATGTCCAGATGCAGGGGCTTGCAGGTGACGGGTTTTTATCCATGTGTCACCACAGAGATTCACTATACAGAGTGTTTAATACGATGCACGGACAACTTCTTTCTTACATCTGCAGATATAAAAATTGCGTTTGTTTTTCTGGAACACAGTCTATACAATGCATAACTGATTTAAAACTAACCCTCTGGCAAAACAGCAATTTCACAGACTGTCCATTTTTTGCTTTGTTTCTAGGTGAGTGTTTAAATAATAGAGTCAGTTGTTGAGGAACGTTATGACTTTGGTGCAGGCCGGCAATGGACATGCCTTTGGTATTAATATTATTTAACATAATGTAAGTGCATTAATGCTGGCTAAGTGTATTCCTGTTGAAAACTTGTATTGATTGTTAATAGTAAAGCTGCAGCCTTTTAACACCAACTGTTGATTCCTTGTCTGCGAGAGCTAAGAGTCTTAAGGGCAAGGATAAATGATACTTGTCAAATCAGAAAAAAATTCCAAGTACATTGAAATTTGCATATTCAGAAATACAGAGGGTAATTAGGGATAGGCTAACTATTTGCCCATTTCTCCGTTTTAAATCACAAACCTGGAATGAACTGGCTGGCTCAAGCTTTTCTGACTGGAAGCAAATTATAAAAAGAAGTTCATTCCCCCTCAAGTCATGATAAAATATTTTATGGTCTCATAACATCTCAGGTTTGAAGACGGAAAAACAAAAACCCCAAACACAAAACCCCCCTAACTCTAAGTCTCATACTGGTTCACAACCTCACAAAAGGTTCCCCAACCATGTTTCTAAGTCAATAAAGGGAAAGTTGCTTATGAAGTCCTATTGAATTAAGCAGAATTAAACCTACAGGATTCTATTGATATTAATGAGGTTCTCTAAAATTACGCAGGGATCTCACAGTAGAAGAGTTAACTGAGTTCTCTCTCTGCAGTTTTGCACCAGCCTACAGAGCTCTGAAACAGAGATACAGTTCTCTCTTAAAATGCATAGGATAGGGGGAAAACATGGAGAAAGCCTGTTTGTTAATTTAACAGATTTTTTTTTTTTAATTAAGAGCTTAGAAAAAATAAATAATAAAATATGCATAACATGTCAGTGAATAAAAATTGGGACAAGAAAGTTTATTTAAGAAGAAATATACAACTTTTTTTTTTTTTTTTTTTACATAAATGTTTAAATGGTTTGCAGAACGAAAACCTAAATATTCACCCGGATATTTTAGCGCCTGAGCAGCTGTATGTACCTGTGTTGCCTCACTGGAATAATCTGAAAGTGCAGTTTATCAATGCCCTGACTTGGATCCTGTAGTCTGTAATGTTTTCCAGTAAAACCAGAGTGCCTGAAAAATTAAAATTGCTGTAATGTCTTTGTGCTGCATGCTACGGTGTCATTGTTTCTGTCACCCTTATCTGGCTTTATTCTGGATGAACGCTGCAAGATTCACCTTTGGATGTGTAGAGCAATGGTTTATTTTTTTTTTTTTGTTTGTTCTGGTTTCATTAATTTGTGGATTAGGCGAGAAAAAGCAATTGCACTCCTACCCCCTTCAAGTGACATTTGGTTCCTTTTATTTTTCTTAATTTCCCTAATATTTGCTGTTCTTTATACATTCCTTCTCTTGCCTTTTCTTTTCTCATTTCTCAGCCTCCTCTTCTCTCCCAGGACTGCACTTTGACACCCTTAAGCAGTGAATTGGTCTTTGCTTACTGTAGTACTCGCATCAATCTTGTGGTTGTGGCTCTGGCCCTTATTCCTCATTCCATAATAGTTTCCCTTCCTCCCCCACCTCTTCTCTTTTATCTGTCTTTTAGGAGGATAATGTCTTTCAAAACTTTGAGTGGGAATAGCAATGTCTGTGAATATTTATTTGCTGTATAAATACTCCAAAGCTTTTTCTTCATAGTGGCCACCCACATTGCTGCATGTTCTTAGAACATCTTATGTTATTTTTCTGTGCAGCGAAGCCTCACGCGTTTTGCTAATTTTGTTGAGCAAAGATATGCTCTGATTGCTGACATTTTCATCTGCATTTGGTAAAAATGACAAAGAAAAAGCCAGCGGTCTCCTATGCCACCTAAAAGCAGAAGGAGGGAGAATCGCGTCTTGAACGTCCGTATTGGGTCTGGCTGAGATGGAATTAATTCTCCCCATAGCAGCCCTCATAGTGCTGTGTTCTGCACTGGTAGCTGG
>JANZLQ010000001.1:48941686-48986329 GCA_026212715.1 Elanus axillaris | reverse complement strand
CATTTTATTCTGGCCTGTGGAAATTTAACTTGAAATAATTGTCAGATAATACTGTTGGAACAATCAGTTTGGTTCTTACAGACATAATTGTGAAAAAAACCTTGCACTTTTCAGAATAGGTGCTATACACTGCAGGCATGCTTGGTACCTCCTTCTACAGATGCCCATGATCTTAAAAAGAAGCATTTGGGTCTTGAGGTTATTTAAAGATTCCTAATTTTTTACTTGTCTTTTAGATTTTATTTAGCTATGCAAGATATCGCCATATTCTGTATTTTTTATAATAAACATGTCTAGTCAAAGAAAGCATTAATGAAGCAATTCCCCAAATAAAACAGCCCATCATATCTGAGTTGCAGCAGAGAGAAAGTGTGGTCTTTGTAGTTTAATCAAGATCACAAGACTTGTTTTGAGCGTCTGTCATCTTTAATTTTACGGCACTTCATTTCAGAGTGGGACTGCCAGGGTCACATGCAATTAAAACACAGGCAAGATTTGTCTTGTGAAATCTTAACATAAAAAGTAATGTGTTACTCTATTTTAACTTTTCTACTGAACTCTGTGAACTCACTAATTACTTTTCCCCCTCTTGTCACCTTTTTGATATGACATGTATTTTATAAAGGAGATAGAAGTTTGGAATTTTTTTTTCTATCATGCATATGATTGAGGATAACAAAATTAAACCGGAGAAAAAAGGAAATGTATTTTTCCGAAATACATTTTTAGAAATATCTGAGCATTACTGCTTCAATTACAAAGGGACTGGAGGATCAAATTCTAGGAAATAACTATTAATCTGCTTAACTAGGGCAGGTAGAAGCGTAACAGCAGACCAGGGATTTTAGTGAGGCCAATCACACAGACTGGAGTTTATTCTCTTGAGTGGGGTGACAGGGGAAGGGTAAAAGGACTTTAATGTGGTGGGCCATGAGAAGCACTAAAAGCTGGTATCTATGTGGCTTCTTTATAGCTTTAGCCCAGTTGTTGCATCGTAGTGATCAGTAAATTGCATGGACCCTTATTAACCTTATTGATAAGGAGCTTAGGGAAGTCCCATTCAGTCCAGAATATATTCTTCTTTTTGTTCTCCTGTCTGTCTCGGTTTGCAATCCCAGTCTCTTTGTACAGAAATCCTTTATGTTGCACCTCAAAATTCTGTGCAAGTACTCTGCTCATTTAACTTGGAGCAAGGGAGCTGTAGAGCAGAAAGGGTTGGAGTACACATGGGGCCACGGGCCTATTTAAATATAGCTGGGACACCTGGAGAATGTTTGAAAAATTTCTTTTAAAGAATCTTTTATATTGTTCTTCTTTCAGTGCAGCTGGGGTCTGTAGGGATCAGGGGATTATTTTTGATACCTGTCTAAAAGAGTTATGTCTACACTGATTTCCATCCCTTGCTACTAATTAACCTTATTGTATACAGGAAACAGTCTATTTAATACCTGCATTCTTTCTGTAATGCCAAGTAAAATGAAATCTAGTGTGAAATCTAGTTAGCATTTGCCTTTTTGAAGTCATTTTTGAGTTTCCAGTCCGGGTGACTGTGACCTCAAAGCTGAAAGCTATAAAAATGGTCCCAATTTCAGCTCAATGGGAGTTTCTTGAAGATTCCCCGTTCACCTGGACTTGCACATGTAGTAAACTGCCCATCTTGGCACTTAACAGTGCTTTCCCAGGAACCATCTATTTCTGGGTCACTCATAGCCCTGCAAAGCACATATGTTCCGGCAGTTCCTCCTAAGTAAAAGAGTCTCCTCCTTTCTGCTGGAAGGATCACACTTCGGCTATTTCAGTGTACGGAGACTTATAAAAATTTAAATAGCAATGGTAAAAACAGATACATTAAGGAGAACAAGGAATGAGGTTTTAAAAATGTCACCAACAAATGCAGAGGATGGTGAGGGCTAGTTAGGTGACTGAGATCAACTTAAACTGTAAAACGGAGAGCAAAAATGTGGGTGATGTACCATATTTTAAAGGACCTTTAAAGCCTGCTGAACAACACTGATTCTGATGGTGTCTGTTCCAACATGCAGATACAGAAGTCATTACCATACAGCGTGATCTCTGAAAAGAATATTTGCTAAAATGAATTTTCTCACGTGTTTGGCGAGGACGTGTTCCCCTGGACGTCGTAAGGCTGAGCAGAGCCCTGTAGCCCTGCAGCCCTGCTTCCTCCCCAGGTCTCTGACCGTATCCCTGGTGCAGCGGGGACCAAAGGCAGGGTTTGATTTCTTTACAGGAGGTTGGTTCAGTTTCTGAAAGAGGACTCGGGTCAGGTGGCTGGGCCGTTCTCTTGGGGACAGGCCAGCTGCGTGAGCTTGGGAGTCTTTAACAACAAAATCCTGAAGAAAGGGCCGTCATTTAGTACTAAATTTGCTTCATTTGGTACAAAATGATGACATCAAGAACAAAGCTAGTCAAAACAAAGGACAAAAAGAAAAACCAAATACCTTTTTAATACTGACTGTGCCCCAATATTGACAGCATAGATACTAAACAAAGGTTGGAAGTGCTCGTTTGATTTATTTCTGTTAGTATTAAAGCTCGGTGGAAACACCGAAGGAATAGGACGTTGATATCATTAGTTATAATCTATTTGGGAAGAATGAGAAGTATTGTTTTCATTCCTGCTGGGCCTTGTCAGATAGCTCAGCTATTGGAAATCGTGCTTGATGGCAGAAATATAGTTTTATGGGCTTGCAGCACTGAGTGTATGTGGGTGTCCATCCCTATGGCTAAGTGGCCACAGTGAGGATCCAAGAGTCAGTTTAAGGAGCCTGGAAGGTGCCCCTGGATCCTTCTGTATAACTATTCCTCAAGAAAAAGGGAGAGAAATTTTGTCATTTGCTGTTTTCCTTCCATGTCCTGTGTTTTATACTTATTTTGGTCAATAAAGCAATGTTCATTTATGTTTTACACCGTTCTCGAGAAAACACATTTCTTGCAGTGCAGCTTTTCCAAAAAACAACAGAAATAATCTGGTTTAACTATAAAAAGATTTTATTATTATTATTATTATTATTATTTTTCTTCCGCCTTTCCTACTAAGCTCTTCTGCAAAACAGCTAGAAATTTTCATTTTCAAAACATTAGTACAGCAAATTGCCATCTTTCTGTGCACGGCATTCTCTATGTACTCATCATCGGAATGATTCCGGATCACTCTCTGGCAGCGTGAATCACAGCATGCCCTCATGCCTGCCTCTTTTTCAATTATATCTAAGAGGAAGACTGCTGGAGACCCATTTTTTCATCTTGCACAGGACCCCAAAAGTGCCAGATCTCATTTCAATATCGTATTATGACAGTATGATAAAATGGATGTTAACAGGACACTGACTAATATGATCCATAGAGAAATGATAGAACAATACAGTATTGGGCAGATTGTATTACTAATGTGCATTTTATGGAGACAAAATTCCCTTTGTAAACAGAGTCCTAAGATTTAAGCCTTGTATCCTATGATCCTAGTTAGTGTTCTAAGATATTCTGCAGCAGCACTGAAATTTTTGCATTCTTAAATGAAATACATGTATTTTATTTTATCATAGGGCCACCTCTATCACTCCCAATTTACTAATGAAATTTGGCATTAAAATGACTTATCAGCATGTACTGCAAAGCATAAAAATAGATTAATGTGGCATACGTTTCTTTACCCATAAAAACGCACCTTCATATAATCTCAGTGCTGTCTTATTCAACAAAAAGTATGTCATTTCTTCCCTGAGCAGGTTGAGTTAAAAATGAGCTAAATGTGTGAGAAAGCCATTACTGCACTAATGAAAAGCTCGATATCGTTTGAATTTTTCATCACGGGATATTTGTTCTGTAGCACACAGCACTAATATTTACTGTCACCGGTACAGTATGCACCGTAATTAAGTTAGTCATCAACGTGGTGGATGTTAAGCAAAGATGTTCCTGTGCGAGCTTGGACCTCTTTCACGGATATTTCACATCAAACAGCCCTTCCAGCCTTTGTAGGTCTGGCTGATGAAACGGTGGGGAGAGAAAAAGGGGTTAAAAGGGTTTTAGCGTCCGGTTTTACTGAAGCTGGACCTTGTGTTGGGAGCTCCCTTGCCCAGCGCAGTTATACGGTGGTCCGCTATCCAGAAGGGAAGCTTTCTGCTGCCTCCTCGCCATAGGGCTGGTTTAGCAATGGGTAAGGCGCTTTGCAAAGCCTGCTGTGGTGGCAAGGCTACTACCGGCAGCTGTAGTCTTTTAGTCCGGTTTTAATTTGGTAGCAGTTTAGCCAGGTGTGCAGATAGTAGGGGAGGATGATCACAATTGGATTCTCTGATTTCTGGACTTGGTAACATTATTTTCATACAGGATGGGAATCGGGCTTTTTGGTTTCTCGCTGCCCCTATAACCAGAAGGATGGTAAAAGCAATCTCAGGTCCTTATTGACTAAATGATGACGGCGTAAGGGAAATCAGTACCACTGTGATTGCTCTTACTCTAGGAGACAGACCGAGGTTACAAAATGACGCTTTAGCCAAAATCATTATCCTCATTCAGAACGTGGACCGTCATCTCCCCTCTTCATCCGCGGCAGCAGGGTGGTGCTGAGGGTGCTCTGGTTTGTTCGAGGCACAGCTCAGCAAGAGGCCAACGCGGCAACGCAGGGCAGCTGGGTACCTCCCTCTCTTCCTCCTCCTCCCTCGTTAACAACTTCAGAAGGATCTTACGTAAAATTAATAAAATAAACTCAGGAACAGATGCACTTCTGGCTGCAGTAACGTATTCCCCTCTGTTGTCCATACGGGAGGTGTGCTAGGGCCAGAGAATGAGCTTCAAGGGCAGGACTAGCTTTTTCATCAAACTCCAGTCTAACGGTTTCAGAAGACTTCTTTCCACAAGCACAGTCTCTTTGGAGGGCACCAGAAAATCTGGAATGTGCCAAATATCCCGAGTGATCCAGCTTTTTCCTGCCAAACTGTCTATCCTTTTTGACAGTGCCCTCCCACGCTCCCTTTCCTCCCACCACTCAGTGACACAGGCCACATCTGGGCTCCTTTTGACACAACCTGGCCACAGGTTCCTGGATAGAATTGTCAGACGCATCTGCTATTTTGTACGTGTACCTGTGTTTTGACAACTGGGCACGGTACAAGTTCAAATAAAATAAATCAGAGACATGTTCAGAGCTATCTAAACCTCGGGAACCTCTGTCACGTTGATGGTCAGACGATCTTCTGACAAATCCCACGTCTTCCTCATCGTTAGGTGAGCACAGAAAGTCCCCAGACCTGACTGCGAGGCGTCTGTCACCTGCGTTACTGGAGGCACCAAGTCCAAAAGGAGCAGTTTCTAACAGCAGAAGATTTGCCCCCCCCCTCCACATTATGCTTGGCAAGTGGCCGGAGACAGATGCACGCTTGCTTCTTAATTAGATAGCTTTTTTTCTTTCTATCCAGTAAGTCCTCCTGGTTGCTTCCACAGGAGAGCGGCCATAGGAAAGGAAAGAAGCACAACTTGTGACCCCAGCAGCCTTGCAAAGCGCACTTGAATTAAGGCAGAAAAAGGCATCCCGACCTGATATGCGAGTGATAGATTCCTCCTGCACTCGGGCATGTTTGGGGTCAAATGTTCAAAATCTTTTATGAATGAATCCCCAACTGTACAGATAAGAAAAGGATTAAAAAAGGTTTTGGCCTTCATAAGGTAAAATCTAAGGTCTGGCCGTGGAGAAACTATTTGGGATATGAAGCGATTAAAGCCTTATGCGAGTAAATAGGAATTTCTGCATCCTGGTAAGGTTTTTTAGGTAGTTTCTTGTAAAGCCAGCCGTCGCAGGGTGCCCGAGCAGAGCGTGTGGCACTGTCCTGGCTTGGCCTGCAGACCCTCAGGTCACGGCTATCAAGATTCGCTTCTCTTTGCTACTTGTTTCAAAGCAATGTTTTCCTAGCAAGTGTTTGCTGATGACCTCAGGGAATAATGGCATTGCTTCTGAGGTGAAGCCTTCATCTTTCCTGGCATTGAGCAAGATCACAGGCTTCTCTAGCAGCCCCTGTTTTCTGTAGCAAAGACCCTATTTGTACAGGTAGGCTGTCTAAAAAACAAAACATAAGTGTTGTTCCTTAATAACACGGGTCATAGATATTGGTGGCAAACGGAAAGGAAATTTAATTTAGGCTCTTTCTGCTTTAATACATCCCTTATTCCACATCCTCCCCATATTTGCCTGGCTTCCTTAAAGCCCTTTGGGATGTTATTTGAGAAACTAGTTTACTGAGGACCTATACTCTAGGAACAGTATTTCCAAAGAGGTTCAGATTAGCTGAAATACAGGCTATGTGTGAGGAAAAAGGATATCGTGGCAAAGAGGGTGAAAAATAAGGGTAAACTGCCTCTGGAGGATTACCCTTCCCTGGACCTAGTCACTTGATATGGGTCGAACCTAGGGGGCTGGACGCAAGCTCAGGTGGAAGGTATGTACAGGAGCAGAGACACATCTCCCTCCTTTATCCATTGCTGGGACTTCTACTTGACAGAGCAAGGCTGACAAATTAGGAAAAAAAATCAGTTTGCTGTGGCAGTAGCTGCTCTGTTTCTTCCAGAAAGTGGAAAAAGAGACCTCTGTCCTCCCTCTCCTCTGTCCAGCAATCACAGCGACCGAGTAATTTGTAAATGCCGCCACTTTTCCATCAATGCTTGTGCTGAGTCTGCTGAAGCCACTTAAAAGGCCCAACTTTTTAACCAATTAACTGGAGCTAATGTGCTCCATGATGGAGTCTTGAGAACTGGTGGGACTTTGTCCCTGCCCCAGGGGTGTCCTGATGGTAGAAGAGCACCTGGGGCAGAAGAACGCAAAGCCAGAAAATGCACCAGGTCTCCATTCATCTTCTTGTGTTTCAGGGAGGATGTTGAATTGTCCAGTCAAGGAAATGTTTTGATTTCCAAACTAATTTTTTTTTTCCCCCCTCCTCCCTTAGTTTTGGGAAATGAGAAAAATATATAAAAGCAAGTTATTAATAAAACATCTATTATGCCCATGGGACAGAGGTCCTTCCGTATTGTTCAGATGGCATGTTTATTGTTGACATCTCTCTTTTCTCTGAGTATGCACAGAACCCTGAAATCCTTTTACATTTTTAATAAGATTATTTCTTTTTTCAATCTAGCGCAAGAAAACCGCATCTACAATATGCATAATACTCTCAAAACCTGCAGCATCAGAGGCAAAGCATTGCCAATGTTTTTGGCTATCTACACTTCAAAGAGACATGACGTGAAATAAAATAGTACTAGAGTCCTCAAGAAGGTGCTTGTATTTTGCATCTTAGTGCATGTTTCTTTAAGGTAGCTGCCTTATCTTACAGTTCTTACTTTTGAGGTGAAGCATGTCATAAGCACAAAAAGAAATTCGGTTTGCTTTCCAACCAACAACACTCGGGAAGCCTGGCGTAACCAACATTATTGTGTTGTTTTGTCTGAACTCGAGTGTTTTACGGGGCAGGGTGATCATCAGCTCTATGTTCCTGCAGCGTCGTGTGGCCTGGGTCTATGCGAAATCTGTGAAATTGTTTGGCTCACAGCTAAAGGTGGATCTCAAACTAAAACCCAAGTCTCTGTACAGTATCATCGGCGTGCTTCGTCGTCGGTCTATGATGATGCAATCTCAGGCCGCAGCTGTCTTGAGGGAGCTGACTCGCTCTACAGGAAGGATCCTAGCCCATCTTGTGGTAGATTCCAGGTCCACGTCCCTGAGCTGACGTAGCCTCCATTTTCATTCTGCGATATCAAAAGGCAAAAGCAGTCCTTCACGCTGGTGTTCTGTGGGTAAGCCAATATCACAAAGACTGCAAGGGGCTTAGAAACAAAGGTGGAAGTAGTTCAGGCAGGTAGCAGATACCTTTAATCTGATCCCCACAGCGCTTATTTTCTTCCCAAGCTGAACGCGTACTTTACACAACAGAAAATCTGTCACAACGTAGATCTTTCTGGCTATTGCCGAGTGGCAAAAGGGATTTGATTTGGATTGGATTTTGGGATTAGAAGACAGGCTTTTACCATCCCAACAGCCAGGAAATTGCTATTAACCACCGGCCCTACGCAGCCGTGTCCGTTGGAAAGAGCTGCACTGCGCACGCCTAGATGGTTTTCCTTTTCTGTATACACTGGGTGTGCTAGAGGTGGATGCAGAGCATAGGGCACGCATGTTGTCGTTGCTGCTGTACATACAAACATATTAGTATTAATCCTATGGGAAGTCTGAAGCCTCCCTCGGTTGCTCCTGCTCCCAGTGCTTTGGGTGACGGCTCCGGAGCAGATCTGCTGCTGGGCAGACTCTTCCCATCCTGCCTTCCCTCCTCCTGCTGACGGCCAGGGCTGTGCGGCTGAAGCTGCTGGTGCAGATTTGGGTAGCTGCAAGGTGAGATAGCCGCAAGGGAGAACCAGCAACAGGGATATGTTCTCTGTATGGACCAGAAATAGCGTTCAGTTCCCCCAATTCCCTTGCGAATCTGGTCCATGGGGAGCACTAAGGACAGCTCAGTTCTTCAGTTCAGGGGAGCAATCAGACACAAACAAGCTACCTGATTCTTTGAAGAGCTGAGAAGAGATCAATAATGAAAATATTAAGGATCCTTTCACCTTGAATACTTAAGGTTTTGTTCAAAAGGGCAGAATGGATACACAGAGCATCCAGTGAAAGACAGAGCAAGTTATAAGAGGTGTGGCAGATCTTCCATACGAGGGAAGGTTAAATTGATTAAGAGACAAATGAGAGGTGATATGTTAGTGGTATATAGGAGGGTGAATTGCCAGAAGAGGTCAGTCAGGCAATCTTACTTAGCCTTTCCCATAAATCAAGAGCAAGTGGAGTGCTATACAATAATACTAAAAGCTAATGAATTTAAAAGTGATACAAGTAAAATATTTTCTTACATGGTGCATAATTAACCTGGCAAATTCATCAGATACCATTAAGAGAAAGAGCCTAGCAGGGTTAAAAATGGATAATAAGTGACAGAAACCACATAAAGATAGAAACATATACAGGGTGTTCAGCCATTTACTCAAAACCATTTGCTGCCTAGGGCTGCAAAGAAACATCCCATGTGGGAAAGTGAGACGTAACCATTGGGCTTCTTGTACTTTTTTTCACTGCAGCGGGTAGGCTGAAGGCTCAGCAATGGTCTGGCCAAACCGCATTCAATATGGTCACTCTCATTTTCCAGAGCAGAGGGCACACTTCCACCAACCCAAAATTGCAACCAGAAAACATGACAAAAATCTTCCGAGCTGCTTCTTTGAAAGCTCCTCAGCTTAGATATAGAAATCACCCGTGGGGAGATAGTTGCTCCTTTTGTCTCCCAGACACGCGGCCAAGAAACTTAGGGATAGGAGCTGGGCATAGGAATTGTATTTTGACACAGGCGGAGGAGAATCACGTGAAATTTATGAGTCTGCCTTTTATTAACTGAAATGTGCTCTAAAATGGTGACGTTTTGTGGGTAATTAATTGGTATGCATTCTGAACTTGCAGTGTTTTACGGTCCCTCTTAAACTTACTAAACAAAGCTGTCAGCTTCTAGTGAAGGTGTAAGATATCGCCCCAGGTTTTACAGCATGCGCAAAGCTTTTTGGAGGTGCGTGGACAGGCTGTTTTTCCATCTGATGGTGGTTTCCCTGCACTTCTGAAGTATTTCTGAGGGTTTAAGAGTAAACTTCAGAAAGCCAGCAAACTTCGCCACAGTTAAGAGTTTGGAAGGCAAATTTCTACCTGTTTCTGTTTTCTCTGCGGCTACCCTGCCCTTGGGATGCAGGGATGAGAAGGGTTGAGTGCCTGCAACAACCCAAATACCACATTATATGGGTAAATTCAGAGGAAGCAAGGGTGTAGAATATAAAATTTCTCTAAAAAAAAAAAAAAAAAGAACGGGACTGAATAAAATGAGCACTAAAATGTGATGTTAGCCTCAGTTTCTCACACTACCTATGTGCAGTGGTATTGCACCCCCAATTCTCACATCTTGAGTTTAGAGTGCAAGTCTTTCTAACTTCGGTATATGTTTTGTGTGCAAAACTGACGTGAGGACTCATGTTTTGTACCCAGTGTGCAACCAGATCATTGTAGCAATGTAGCCTATAAGGAAAAATAGGCCTTAACTCTCTTAATTCTCATGTTATTTCAGGTATGTTTGGAAGTACGCAATTGCAGAGTGTAAAAATAGCATGCAGTATATAAGTAATGGTAGAGTGTATTCATCTGCTGTGATCGCACATGGTGAATTGGCACAGAGATGAGATTGCTGCTTTAGTAGCATCTTGCAAGCATTCCCTCAGTGAAGCCTACTGACCAGCAAGGGCCGTCGCACTTGAGCAGCGAAGGGTTTGGGTATGGCCCAACCTCAGCAGGCCACTTGCTGGAGATTTTTCTCATGTGTTGCCCTTGGTCCTTAGGGAAGGGTTGCTTTTTTTTTTTTTAAAAGCCAAAATGAGTGCCGGGGAAGGTTCCTATGCTCTGCAAAACAAGCATTGCCCTGGGCCCCATTTATGCATCCTACAAAAATTGGGACTTGTGATTGAGACCTGCATCTGTGATTATGCTCAGCTTCCTTATGCTCCATGTTTCCTTTCTGAAGCAGGAATGCAATGCAGGGGAACCTGCTGTGCCGTGATAATATGTGCATTCCCCGAGGCTTGTCTTTCAGCCTCTTCCGAGAATTAGCCATGTAAAATCTATACACCGCCTGATTACAGTGGTGATTGTGGTCCCAACTTACTTTCCAGCTTTCTTCCAAACTCTGCCCATGGTCTATATACTACGTGGTAATTGATTAGCTGAACTTCTTGAGCGCCTTGGGCTGAATGACAGTCTTTGGCTCTGTTGAAACACAGGGTGCTTACAAAAACAGGCTGAATGTTACCTGCAGTGTAGCTGTCCTAGCAGAGAATTCAAGATTAACAATTGCTTTTTATGTATTTATGTGTATATATGTAAATAAAAAAAAGGATGAAGATTCGTTCAGGGCAGTTTACATGTCCTCTTTTGGCTGTAGCTCAGCAAGTCAGTTTGTCTGGTTTTTGGCTCAGAAATTCTATTTTGCAGTTGAATTTCTTGAGTGAAAACCTGACAATTTTTCTTGCAAAAATTTAAGATTCAATAAATTGAGTTTTTATTTTAAGGAGAAATATTTCTAGCTGGAAATGCCCTTTTCAGTTCCATTACAGGTCTCTTTTTGCTGTTTCCTTTTACTATAGTAATCCCAGTTAGTAGGACGGTTATCTTTTCACGTGAGTTTGAGTAGAATAGGGAGTAGTATAGGGAGAAGATACAGATAACCACACTGATTCTTGGCTATATTTGTCTCTGCTGCGTTCTCAGCCTTCGTTTTTCTGATCACTTACCATTAATAGCAATAGTTCCATGCTTCAATATCTGTGGTCTTAAACTGAAGCTAGCTACTGAAAAAAAGGTCTTCTGCCAGTCTAGTTTTGACTCACTAAAAATTTAACAAAGGTTGAGAAAAACTTCTACCAAGTCATAGTGAATATTCTTACAAGTAGCAATTGGAGGAGCAATGTGGTGGTCATATAGGCCCAGTGAATTGCTTACGCTGGACAGAGGCCAAACTTAGACACTTTGGGGATTTAGAAATGTATGTGTCCAGCAACAAAAGAGAGTCTGTCGGAGCCCTGGCCTGTGAGCTTGGTTAACAAAGAGCAAACTACCTGAGCAGGAGGAAAAAAGAAAGCCCACTGCTGTTAAGGCTTGCAAATATATATTTTTTTTTTTTTTTTTTTTACTCTTACCACCTTTTGTCCGGCTGCTTTCTGCCCTGAGGGGCTGATGACAGGACCTGTGGGGCTGACCTAACTGTTGAGTCAGTAATTTTTCCCACTGAATTAGTGTAGATATTAAAGGAGACAGGGAGAAGACTGGTCTCTTGGGGAAGGGAGCAACTGGGTAGCAAGGCACGGTTATTCCTTTCTGTTGTCAGGACAAGAAAGGTTAGACATCTGTATGCGCCCCGGATGTACACGCTCTTCTGACGAGATGCACTTCTGTCCTCCCAGAATTGGCTACCCACGTATCGGGCTTCTATCTTTGACAAAGCATTTAATAGAAAAGTCAGCACATCTGTACGGCATTCATGTAAGGAACCCTTCAAAACCGAAGAAAGGCTTATGTGTCCAAAAGGTTGCTTGATTCTCCCCCAGTCCCCACCCCAAACCAGTTGATCTGAAGAAAGATACGGGTTCGTTTTATAAGCCTTGTCTTGCTTACAAAAACTAGAGAAGAGGAGTCTCCGTCCTGCAAAGAAAGCTTAAAGGAAGATTAATTAATTAATTAAGAATCTTTTCTTCTGAGTGCAACAGGATCCAAGTAACAAGTGAACTTTTCATTTCCAGTAATAGCAGAAATTACTTCAATAGCATGATTGTGAGCACCCGTGGGGCCATAATGTGAATGGTCTTTATTAAGGAATAGACTGAACTTCTGACTATCTTTCTTCCAGTCATTTCCACAGGCTATAAACAGCGCCTGGTTTGTTGCTATTAAAAGAGTCTAAAGACGATGATGTTGAAAAGCATTACTGTTTAAGTACTCATGGCTTGACATTAACATGAAAAATATTTTCTTGAAAGTAAAGTGAATTTGGGTTCTCCAGAACATTATAGTTTTGTTCAGAAATGATTATGTTGAATATTTGTGATACGGAGGAGATTGTTTTTGGTTTTGTGGTTCTAATTTTATTTACTGGTCACTACCCCCTGTTTTGCTTGATTTTTCAGACACCTCTGAAGTCAGAAAACATCTTGGGGCCAATTTTTATGTTGGTGTTATTTTCTGCCTATGTTAGTACCTAATGAAAGAGCCTGGTCTTAGTTAATGATCAGGCCTCATTATATATTTGTTCCCATAAATGACTGCTCTGAGGAGCAACCTTTCCTGAATAACATAGTATTTTACAAAATGATGCTAAGTAAAAACTGAAGTAATCCATGATCTGCTGAGGTGATATTGAAGACATATCTCTCGTGCACAGCAGACCTATGCATTAATCCTATGTTTTGGGGTCTTTAATTGCTTTAAATATTTGCTTCTAGATCTGTGTTTCACACATCTTATTTACATGGTTTATTTTTCATTTTATGAACAAATCGATAACCAGACAGACTCTTTACCACACTGGATTAGTTTTATTTATTCTCTTTGAACTTGATTAAAAAGCTGTCAAACATAAGTCTACATTTTATCAGCAGAATACTTTTACAAAACAGGGTAGGAGATGTGTATAGCTGGAAACATACATTTCAAAATGAAACAATATTTGATATATTCTAGACAGTTACCCTTTTGTTTATCCATGACAACTGAAACTAACCATCAAATGCATAAATTGATTCAAGTCTAGCCAAGTAATCCTAAGGGCATATGAAAAGGCTTTTTTTTAAAGTTCTTTCTAGATGAATTTAATGTAGTTCACCAATAAAGCATCCTCAGGAGCACAATACAAATGCTACAGAACATGAGATAGCTGGGGAAAGCAGGCAGATGTACAGTGTGATGAAGAATCAAAATGGATGTTACATTAAAATGAGCAGTCATGCAATGTCTTCATTTCATGTACTGCATTTAAGTAAAAATGCCAAAGTTCCAATTCAATTTTTAATTTTTTTTAGGCAATCTTACGCAAATAGTGACATTCTGCTTTTAGGGTTTTATTATTATTATTACTTGTTTAAAAGTATTAAACGTAATGTTTTTATGAATTCTTGGGGTAGGCAAATTGATTATTCATCATGTCTTTAACTTTCAATATATACCAAAGAGAAAGGTTAGCTCAGATTAGCTACAAATGATCTGGTATCACTGTTTTTAATTCACGGCTTTTACTATACATATTTTAATCCATTTCCCACAAATCTCCTCAATTATTATTTGTCTTTCTGTGCCGTTGCATATGTTGGTAAACAGCATTTTCTATGGTCTTTGGCCATATGCTGTACGCTCAGCTTGCAAAAAAAAGTGACACTTGGAGTGCTAGCATAATGAAACTCTCAAAGGGTTAATGCAGAATACATATAGGCAAATGTTGACAATATTTTTTATTCCAATGTTTGAAAATTAAACACAAAATCATCATTAAGTTTTCACAAAATGAGGCATCTGTCACTTGAAAGAAAAAGAAATATTTCAGAAATATGTTTACAGAAATGTAAAAATATTAGACATCAAGACAGATGTGAACGTTTTCAATAACAGGCCCTGTCTGTCAGTCTTCCTCAGAGCCGAAGATCTTGCTGTACTCACTCAACATAAGTTCAACTATCTGATTTTGGTACAGCATGTGGACTGCCATGTTCCCTGTCTCCTTTTCAGGTCTAAGGAGTGTTGGTCCAAACACAATTCCTAAGCTTTGTGTTGACATAAGATTCACGGATTCCTTGGCTGCTATCCTGTTGACGAAAGAAAAGAATTGGTTAAAAAAGAGGGATGTCAGAGGAGTCGCTGTTGCATTTGAAGTACATAGAGACACTTTTTTACTGATTCTCCTAACAGGGAGGGATGTTTGGTTAAGTTATCAAAAAGAAAGAAAAGAGGGAGGGAAGAGACAACTTCTGCCAAGTTGACAACTGGGAAAGGAGAGTCAGCCCTAGACAGCAAGACGTGTGCGGGGTGGAGGTCTAGAGACCCGTTTACGGTGCTCTTCTATCAGGGCACAATTTGCTGCTTTCTGGTGCGCGAGCATTTGTTAGTGTGTGTGCTGCAAGGCAGTAACTTCTCACGTTTAGGTACCAAAACCAGAGATTGCTCTTTACGCTAAGGGAATCGAGCGCTTTTAGTGTCAACGGTTTGGGTGGCTCCAGGGAGAAGCTTCCCTGCTTCTCCTAACATGGTCTGAGACCAGCACTGAAAGAGTTGGGAAAGCAAAAAAAGCCCCTTAATATAGAACTCATATGAAACACATTCCTTCTGCTAATTTAAATCCAATAAAGTTAGTATGGTCAGAAATGGATTGTGAAATTTATATAACTAAAGACTTTTGCATGCCTTACCCTGACACAAAGTTTCTTGAAAGACACTGAGACCACATACCTTAATGAGATGACTTAGAAAATAATGGTAAGGATTATAACCTTTGATATCTTTATTACCCACAAAATTACAAGAGGAGGACTATTATTATTAAAAGTTGATCTTATGTCTGTATTAAGACTTAATATTCTTGTGGAAATGACATTAAGGATGGAGAAGTCTGGCCTAAGAACAATATAGGTTTAATGGATGGAGTTTAGGTAGGCAGTTTCGCATAAATCTCTGCAGCGGTGAGTAGGAACGAAGTAGAAATTCATTTCCCTCAACCTCCAGAATATATAATACATCCTAGGTTGGAAAGACTAGTAAATGAAGATACATATTTTATAAATAAATTGCACAGCTCTACCACGGAACGCAAACTAAATGTAAACTTTAATACATAAATGTTTGAATTTATGGATGCTTCTTTAACCTGTTAATTTTAACTTAAATATTCCAAGTGGACTGTTGAAGCCAAGTTCTGCTTTGCCCCTCCCTCTCTCATTGTCACTCATTTATCCTTTTAAAATCTAGACAGCAATTTAAAAATCATCAGAGCTTTTTCTGTTTTTCCATACCTGTTGCTGAATTTATAGCAAGCTACGCTAGGTGAAAGAAACTTCATGAGACATAATGGTTTCAGTCACTTAAAAAAAGGTTTCTTTCATGTTAGTGGGTGGGTCACACAGCAAAGAACATGGTCTTGTGGATTTCTGCCAATCTTGTCGTTTACCACATTCCTTGAATATCAACGCTTGTGTTTTTTCCTCATACATAAATAGGAAGCATTACTTGGTTCTGCCTCATGCTTGTAACTGTGGTGTCCATCGCACAAAACACTCTCCATATGGCACTAATCAGACTGGTGTAACTATTAGTTTCTTAAAATATAACATCTTTATTATAAATAATAATAAAAAAAAAATTCTCTTTCCTCTGCGGTAATACTAACATATCATCTCTTCTCTTAGATGTTCAGAAAGTCTCAAAAGTTAGTATTTTTGTTGCCAGATGACTCTGCGGGCTTCTGATGGACGTTACACATCTTTATCAAAATTAAAAAAGTTTGTTACAGGGATTATGAGGTTGTTTTGCTTACCGCCACTTATGCAGAAGCACGTACACCAAGCTTGGGGCCTGCCTGTGCGAAAGACTTGATTTCTGTTGAGCTTGTTACATGCTAGAAGTTGGAAACCTTGTGAAGTATTTGCCAATGACAACAGCATGGGTAGAGATGCTAGCTCACCGGGGGGAACTTATTCAGTGGTTATATCTTGTGTAATTTTAGAGATCGTCGATTTAGCATCAGCCATGGCTTTGCAGTGAGGTGGCGTTGCTGACGGACAGCATTGATGAAGCTGGAGGAGAAACACCTTGCAGGGAGAAGGAGGCAGCGGACCATGGATGAGCAAAGTCAGGGTGAAGAACGGTGACGGCAGAGCACAATTTACTGAAGGGAGAGGAGGGGACTGAATTCCATTATCTGTTAGCTGGCTGGTGCCTAGTTGTGAAGTCCTGTTTGAGTCCAGACATCGCCAGCACATGGTCCGCGGTCGCTCAGCTCTCAGGAGGTGAGGGTATGGCACGAAGCAAGGGACGATGGGCACGGTGTGCGTTGGCGATGGAGACGAACCAGCGATTTGTTGTGGTTCATTGATATGGAACACGGCACCAAGAACATCTGCGTATATTTGGGGCCCCTAAGCTTAAAGCTGGAATACTAATTCTTGTATTGAGAAAATCTCTTGAAAATTCTTGACATTTTCTAACTATTCGTACAGTCGTACTTGTTTTGATGACCACAGTAACAAAAAACTATAAACCAAGAAAACTTGGAAACATGGAAAGTCTGAGTAGTTAAATAATCTGTGGTAAAATACAGCTACTGGCGGGAAAGAAGGAAGGAATTCAATCCAGCCTGAATAAAATAATTATAAGTTTAGGACCTTATGCCTTTTTAAATTACAACTATTTACCGATGAAATTCTATAATATTTTTTTCGTCTGTCCACAAAAGAAAAAGTCAAAGCAAACCAAACCCAAATATACACACTTAAAGCTATTACTGTAGCTCCTAAGTGAAATGGAATTGTTAAAAGAGAAAAGCCCTAAAAAATGGGCAAGATTTGGGTTTTTGGCTAGAAAAAGAGCAGGAAGAGTGATACGCCATTTACAACATAAAAAGCAAAACGACATACCAGAACTACTTTTTGTCAAGCCCAAATGAAAGGAGCAATGATCCATCAATTTGAGATTATTTTAGAAACAATCTATAATCCGATGCCACAGATGTTGGAACCTTACCAAGAAATTGTTGGGCATTACGCTGTGCAAGATTCCCCCCTCTCTAAGTAAGTGAGCTTCAAGAATGGCTTCTGTCCTTTAAGACTGCAAGTCAGACAATATGCAGAAAATACAGGTCTCATTATTAATAGTAATGAAATTAATGATGTATTAAACCAGCAGAAGTGTCTGATAGGAGGGCTCTAGTGTCAATGGCATATATATAGGCAAAAATACTTGGAATTTATGCTTTGGCTGTTGCCAAGGCAACCGTAAGCTGGAAAGCGTGTGACTGAGAGCAGGGCAACTCTACAGCTAAGAGGGTCATTGTATGGTGAGTTTGGCTCTCTAGTTCCATTAAACCTACACTTTTCAGACTCTCTAAATAAAATCATTATTAATTTTGACATTCAGAAAGCACACTGGATTATTACTTCAAACACACTAGATGTTAGGAATTGTTCTTCATCCATTTTTACTCTGTAGTAACTGCTGAGGAGGGGAAAGTGTTTCAACAGTGAGTGAGTCCTCAAAATTTTAATGTTCCTACCGCACGTAAAAGGTAGAGAAAGAAGTCAGCACGCTTAGGGAGGAAGACCCCATTGGAAAGGGAACTGTTTTACTGTCAGCTGGAGAGTGTTTGAGGGTAAAGCTGTCCTCTGCTAGCTGCATTGGAAACCGTTCAGTCTTGCTTTCTTAGCCTTTTCCAGCCTATGAGGATTGAAGTTTGCTCAGCGTCGGGGGCATTTCTACCCTTAGCAGAACTGGGTTTAGCCAGGCCTAGTACTCCTTTACTGTTTTAAACTATATCTGAGGTTAACTTTTCAGTAAGACAGTCCTGCTGCTCTTCCATGAACTGATAATATAGACTAGGACTAAAGAGCAACACATTACAAAATGAGGGGATCAGAAGAGTAAGAACGGGTCCCCTCGTAAAATATCATGGGCCAGAATGGCAGGTGTAAGAAATGCCATCCCCTGAATTCAGCAGAGGACCGCAGGATGAAAGTAGGTTTTGATCTTATCAGAATCCTGTCCACCAGCATTATGCACAGTATTTTATTTAACTAGGGAAGTCACTGCGTTAGAGACAGAAACCAAGATCTAAACAGAGGCCGAGAAAGATTAAAGATGTATGGGAATAAAGACAACTCCCCAGAAAGGAGTAAAAATGACATATTTGTGACACCTGTCCTCTTGGTAAACTTACAGAATTAGGTACCGACACCTCTCGAAGTGGATTATTCCATAACAGCCCCTTTGGGCAGGTTCTGTACCTTTGCTGAACTGTGCTAGCAACCACTGTCACAGCCAGAGCTGCTCATCCCGACGGACAACGGGGCTTGGATGGAAATGTAAGTTCCTATGAACTGCCTTAACGGGTCAAAGTCTGCGCATCCCATTGATTCACTTCACCAACAATTACCTCCAAATGTAGCTAATAGCTGTTTCCTATATATAGCTGAGGCATATGCGAATGTAATATTTTTGCTTAAGGACTTGGCCCTGGGAATGGCTCGGCTGCCTTCATCTCACAACTATAACGCCGTTAACAAGCCTTTTCACTGCGCTGTTTCAGGACGGGTTTTGTGCAGCAGTTTTCTGACTTTTCCTATTGCAGATCTCCCAATCAATTTGAACGTGTTAAAATTTGACTCTTATGATGAACAGTTTCTAGCTCAATGTTTTATGCTCCTCTCCTTCCCAAATGCTGGTTCACAGGAGTTAAAAAATAACAGGTATTACATACTTTGCTTTAGTGACAAGACATTTGGGAAGGAATCATCCAACCTTGAAATAAAATCTTTATTGAAAGCAATTCTACATCCATGCTAGCCAGATACATTGTATGATCTGGAGAGGTGTCCCAGGGGAAAGCTCGGCGCAGTAGACAGGGTTGATTACTTGGACCTCCTGTCAGTTCTTAACTCATTGACAATGGCTGAGACATTCAGTACAACTTTGTTTTCTTTATTTGGAAGTAAAGTTAATATACTTACCTTAACTGTGCCAAATGTACTGGAAAATAACCTGATAATAAAACGTACCATCCTACGAAGTGATAATGTCTGTGTGCGTATAAGCACATTTTGGCAGGGCTTTTGCAGACAGGTTTTCAGTGTTAGGAAGGAAGCACAAATACAAAATGATGCACAGATAAACTATCAGGTTTCTTCTCAATGTATTTCCTTTCCATTTAAGGCCTGCTACATGCTTTCCTGAGAAACAGCATATTACTGCAACGTCACTTTGTGTTGTAACCTTATTTCAGGTCAGCTACAGTAGCTGTTCCTCAGGAAGAGCTTAAGTGGTTTTTGGTACTAAAAAAGATGACTGAACTACAGCTTTGAGAGTCCTCTTCAAACACAAGCAACAATAGGTGTCCTTCTGTAACAGGTCAAAGCCTTGCGGAGATATCCATATCCAGCTGGATATACCAGCTTAGGACAGACAGCAAAATAAACCCGCCGTGGAGGAGGAGTGCAGGGCCTGTACACTACTTAACCCCATCTTGAGAGACTTAGGGAAATAATCGGTGGTAAGTGAGCCCCTGATGCCGTAAGCTCTGTTTGTGTAAACTCTTCAATTCAGTGCACTGCAACATAGATAAATTTAAAATTTAGTAATAAATTGGGATTCTTGATATTTTATGAATGCAAACTAAACCTCATTATTATTTATGTACCGGCTTTATGGATGATTTGCTCAGTTGCATTACAGTGGTATTCACCAGCTGATGAAGCTAAGCAAATGCAAACATTATCAGTTGAATCCTCAGTTTGTTGTTTGTGAAATCTGTATACCATGCTGGGAGGGGGGAGCTTTGCACTTGCATAGCTACGACCTGAGGTTTATGCTCATAGAGGAGCTCCAAAACACTACATCTGTCCTTTTCAAAATGTGCCGTGTGGTTTCTTCTGTGGCAAATATACACAGTTCAGGGATCGCAGGGGACTAAGATGGTTTTAAGCTACTTTCTTTTGCCCGTGTAAAATAGGAAGGTATTTTAAATTCCTGTTTGCTCCATAGGTTGAGTTTGAAACAATAGCTATCCAAGACTGGTAATAGAGAAACCAGGTCATGGCGCATGATACATTATGAGAGGGGTCAGAAATAGTTCAGACATACTTAAGAGCTTGCTTTTGCTGAAAATAGCCTCCATGGCTCCTGGCCTACAGAAACTCCATAGGCTTCCTGTGCTCTGCAGCTGTGGGTTCATATTACAGCCCTTTGGGAAAAATCCCTTCTCTTCAGTTGCTCTGGGACGCAAGAACAAGCACTCGATGCTGTCTTCTTCTGCAGACTAGCCTTTAAATCTGACCATTGGATGGCTATATATAGTACCTGGACAGCTGACAGGGTCCCGGTGGAGAATGGGCTTCCTCAGGGGATCCCCGGCATATCTCGCAGCACGAGCCCTTCCCTGGAAGAACTGCCTTGGAGTCTAGCCCTAAGTGAAAATAATAACTAAACTAACTCCGAACATCAGTTCACAGTTGGCTGAATAGACTCTGAAAAGCTGAAGAAAGGCATTTATTCTGGCTTAGCCTGGCTTAATAAGAGAACAGTTCAAAATGAAGTCTTCTCAGCACTTGGTGAACTTTGCTACCTGTATGACGTCCTTTCCGAAGAGTGTGTGTGCTCTTGCCTTTGCACACACCTCACATGGCCCCTGCCTTGTCGAGAAAGTCCTAATTTTGCGGGTGACTGAGGCCAAGATGTAAAAAGCACCTTTAGACGTCTAAAGAGACTCAGGCCTCTACAGGAGCTTTGTTCAGGAATGTGCTTTGGAGAAGTCCTGCTTGTTCTTCTGCACAACGGGAGCTGTGCTCCCGCCTCCGCCCTCAGCTATGGCTATATGAAGGAAGCAGGGTAACGTGGTACCTGCATCTCAGCCTTGGGATTGTTCCTATTTTTTGGGCATCTCCCATGTTAGAGAAGCTCCAAAGGCAGAGGGTCCACACCGGTGTCCCGGCATGGCGTGGACAGAAGGGCAGGAGCTCACCTCCACGCTGTGGTGGCCCCACTGAAGAGCGTGGTGTGGGCAGAGCCTCATGTCCCTCTCCCCCAAACCATGTTGTGTTAAAGAATTGCATTCAAAATCTTTCCACAAAATCTTCCTTATTACTGCAAAAAGTCCAGGTGTCCCTTTTGGAAAACAGACCCAACTGGGTGACCTGCTAAGTTCTTCCATTTACTGTGTGTGAATGCAAACGGGTTCCGACTAATGCTCCTACGACCGGAGGGAGGAGGAGGAGATCTGGCTGGTCCATGTTATCGCGGCACAAGTTGCTATTGAGCCTGAAGTTTGCCTGTTCGGGCACAGCCACTTGGTAGGAGTCAGCTGAAGGCCATGAACTTCCTTCAGGAACATCTCAGACTCCTCTGGCTGCAGCTCTGCGCACAAGGCATTCATTTTTGCCTTCTCTAACAGCCCTGTAGCAGCATATATATCTCAAACAACAGCGAACCCCTCTTCAAAAGCCATGCTACCACTGCAGGCACGAGCCGTTCCTTGGGGAGAGGATAGGAGAGAACAAAACCACCCGTGACAGATGTTAGGCAGATGCTAATGCACTTCTTAGAGGTGTTTGGATAGTAGAGTGATAAAGGCAGTGTGAGACTACATAGAATAATATATGTTCAGACAGAGATATAACACATAGAGGCCTTAACTGTACTTTTGGCTGGTGGTGTAACTTTTGCTGTGATTGATTTTATTTTATCCTTTTTAAAATTCTATTTCTGGTGGTTTTGTTTTTTTTTTTCCTGCAGAACAACTAGCTTATTGTAAAGACCAACCTGTCAGAGGTCCTGGATCTGTACGCTTTTGTGGCCCGTGTGGCTCAGAAGGCAACAGAGAGTTTTACATGAATAAAGCTTTAACTTTTTAAATTGCTTAAATATTTTTGTTCAAGAATGCCTGAAGCTACATTTCCTTGTAACATTAAAAAAAAAAAAGCAGTTACTAACAATCTCCCTTAAATCAAGAATTGTAAATATAGAACCTTTATCATCAGCACAGCACATCCAAAAATGTCTTTGTAAAATAAATCAAATTATATGAGTTAATTGATTCCAGGCAACATCAGCAACTGCAGGTGGAAACTGAATAACAGGATGTTTATTAATGAGGGACTATTAATCAAAATTGACAATATCAATTCCTGTTTCTTTTATTTGAATTCTACCTGCAAAATCCATGGACATACTTGCTGAATTTTTAAATAAAAATCTAAAAGTAAAGAAAATGCCAACGCTTGGGATTTTTGCTTTAGAAGTAGGGCTATTTGTTTAAACAGCGAAAGGATATCCTAAATCCAATTTGACAGGCAATGCCAAAGATGCCAGTGGTAATTAATTAGCACTTAATTTAGACCACAGAACAACAGGATATGGAATTGGTGCTCAGTGCCATTTCCCCTTAGGCTTCATCTCATGAGGGTCAGGAGTATGGCTGTTGCATTGAAGGTCAGTAAATAAATTGGGGGAACACATTGACACTGGACTTTTCATGATAGATATCCTTCACCCTTATTACTGCCTCTGGCTATCGCTGATGAGAAAAGGACTGCAATTGTTCTGTGAAGAATGCTGTACACAGACTCGATTCGAGCAAGGTAGTGTTTGAACTCGCGCGTCGTACAGTAGTGGTGCTGGATGTTTCCTACGGGCAGAGAGCTGTCTCAACTTTGTATCTGGGCTGGAAATAAACTTCTAACTGTAGCATAGAAAGCTTGAGGAACTCTGACAGGCGAGAAAATTCACTTAAAAGCAGTCCTTAAGTTTGCTAGATTTGTGAGCTTAGCTTTAGATTAAGCATAATTAAAATCAATGGAAGATTTTAAAGTGAGGTTAGAAACTAGGTCAGCAAGGGAAAAAACACATTTCCTTATTATCCTCTTGTCTCTGTCTTAATAATATTTGGTACTCCTCCATAATGCTAAAGGCTTTTAATAAAGGTGGATTAATGTTATTAACAGCATTGTTTTCTGATGGGCACACCGAGGCTTTGACATGCTTAGTGTGGACAAACACAAATTATGTGTCAAAAAAGCAGAGCCACCAGTTCTGCTGGTAACCCAGCTGGCTTTTAAGTCACCGAAAGAAGCCACCCTTCTACTACACCCCCAAAGCAGAGGGTACATGGAAAGCGCACAGGGGACCCTGCGGAGCCTTGTTCACAGGTGCACATGAATTGCATTCTTTGGTTCAGATTTACTGGTAAGAAAAATAGAAAGATGATGAGACTCGGTATTATAATATAATCCTCCACCTCCCAGTAAACTTAGCGTGTCTGCCAGCCGCTACTATGCTCTTTCTTCCTGTAATCTCTACCCGTCTTTCAGAAGAGCGGCTCAGGTGGAAGAGTGTCAACGCTGGCACTGATACGCAGCCATGTCACAGCTTTCTGAAATCCCTTCTTACAAACCATACCCCACTATGCTTAAGTAGTCCAGTTCCACCATGGCCCGCAGGATGATGGACAATGGGAACTTCAGCAGTTACAGCGGGGTAGTTCTTACCGCACATCCTCGATGTTTTCCACTAGCACAGTTTTATCCCCCTGGTCCCCAGAAGGGTTGTCTGCATTGCTACGTCGGAAAAACACCGAGTTAGACAGCAGTCTGTGCTCAGGAAATGCATTTTGGAAGTCCCAGGTTAACAGTTATTTTAACTTTCACTTCATCACACCCTTTGCAGCATCTCTCTCGACAGTGACTGAAATTTTGATTACTGTTAAAGTCGCTGACAAAACTCTCAGCAACTGGGAGCCGGAATGGAGTCAGAATTTCACCTTATAGAAGCTTAACTTTTCTCATTTTGGATGATATCTACTTTTACTAAGTGGAATTACTGCTTTTGACTATGTTCAATCTATAACCTCTTGCAGCATTCAATTATAGCCCTTTTGTGCTACGGTAATCCAGTTGACAGCAAATAACTCAGCCCTGGATATGACAGGTTTACTTTCTGACTTAAAGCCCCAAAGTGGCAATTGGCTGGAATTTCAACCTGGGGTGCTGAACTGTAGGCAACCTGCTCAGAAATGGATCTTTGCTGGTGAGTCCAGAGCTTCGCGTGAAAAACAGTTTCGCTAACAACACATTGCTTTTGTCCAGCATCACAAATAAATTATTCAGTTTTGTAAGATAACCAGTAATTTTTGATGTTGAAATCAGGGAATGTGCAAAGAATTCCACAAAAGTCAGAGAACAAACTCTCACTAAAGTTTTCCCTTTCTACGAGCTCCTATATATGTAATTACGTCATAAATTGTTTTGTTTCAGGTCTTTTAAATTATGAATTCTTATTTAATATTGGCCTATTAATTGTCCCCAATATAAAATCTCAATGTTGGGGTTTTTTTAACCTATACTATCACCATCTTGTTTAATATGGAAGTCTTTTTGCAGTGGTCTGCCCAACAGAGATAATTTTATATGGGATCTGACCTCAACCAGGATTCTTACTCTTTCAGGTTCTGTTCTGGGCTCTCCACAAGCTACTATTGCAATATATATGCACTGCATTTGTATCAGATTTGAAAGATGCTTTAACATGCCTCCCAGCATCACGATTGTTTCAGCCCTGATATTGAACATCAGTAGGATGAATGTATCTCTTAAATGCACTAGTGAGTATGTGCCATGAGTCTTTGATTTCTTTAAACTTATTTACATTTTACTTGCCCTTGAGCAATGAATTTACTATGTCAGCATTGTCTTTTCTACTTACACTTTGTCTGTCTTGTCCACTCACCTTAGCTTGATGCTTATTTTTTGTGCACGTGTATAGTCCATTGCACTAAATGCACGGACTGCCTGGAGTGGAGGATTTTCCATATATTGTGTCTTTCTAAGGTGCACCCTTTATAGTACTGCAGGTTCTGCAATATTTCTCAGCTTCAAACTAGCTTTGAATTTTCTCATTAGTTCCTTTTTAAATCAAATACCCATTCACACATGTACTGGTCTCAAATGACTGTGGTCTAACGGCCTTAGACACTTTACAGAAGTCTTTATTCTCTATACAGGCAGCCCTACCTCTCTCAGTAGTTGTGTTTCTTTCATCTTTGAAGCTTCAAGTGACCAGGCCTGCCAATATCTGCTTTTGTCTGACCCTGATCAAAACCCACAGTTAGAAAAACTGGTGAGAAAACATACATGAGTCACTTAGACCTCCTGACTGAAACAATGTTTGGCAGACCTTGAAGGATTTAGGAACAACAGGTACAATCTTGCTGTTGATATCAAGGCATGCTCATCAGTCTTGGGACAGTTCATTCAGTAAGCAGCTTCCAGGACATCAAATATCTCAGTCATAGCTTAACCATGTAAAATGCCTCAGTGCACCTAACAGGGTTGCAGAGAAAGCATTTCTGATCATGCCCGCCTGCCAGATGGGTCTGTCCCGGTATGGCCTTGCTTGTTGACGTTATGTGCAGGCATGCTGTTCTTGGACGTGAAGCTTAAATGCCTTGCATGTCATTTTTTTTTGCATTGCCTTGAGCTCCAGAAGACCACTGACTCTGCGCTGCCTGGCTTTCAGATAAGACTAAATTCAGGACACTTTTTTGTAGGTGCTGCATGAATCTTCCCCTACAGCAGAAAATATCTGACCTTAAGTGAATGGTTGTAAATGGATTTACAAGCTGAGAAAGTGCCTCTTTAGGAAGCAAATATTGTAGGTTCTGAATGTGAAGCTGTATAGATGTAATCTAATATGAAGAGTAATGGGAACCTGTTAGCATGTAACCCAGAAAGGTTAAGCAGTTCCTCACCGTAGTGATCAGGGTCAGGTGAGATTCAAGACATATTCATCAAGTTTTGAAATTTGCCCCGAGGTAGAAATCTGAGGGCCGACACTGAGTCCATAGCAGCTGCAATGACTTCCATGGGGTAGATGCTCTGAAGGAATGGAAAACTCCTTCTTTTGATGAGACAGTCATCCAGATATGGAAGCATATCTGGTTTCTCCTAGGAGGTGGTCTTAAGTTGCCTGCTACTACTACTGCCACAGCCCTACTGAAAACCCTCTCTGGGCTGAAAGCTTGAACAGGGACAAACTGATGTTCACAGTAAACTTTACTTACTGGAAAGTTTCCATAAGCTGTAGGGTTGTCCCATATGCTGTACCCCGCTGGGACCTCCAAGACTGCTGATAGTGTGTGGTGAAGGCCTGGGCTTGGCAATGTGGATGGCGATGATCTGGGCAGTGGGGACGGTTTCAAGGCAGACGAAGTGCTACCCTGGGGCGGGTTGGTGAGGCTGAGTCTAGTGCTGACACAGAGAACATGGTGCGAAAGGTTTGCACTTTGTCCGTGAAGGTGCTAGGAGAGCTACGGCAGACAGATGGGTGGGATTTGTAAAAGTATGGAACTTTTCTGAATTCCCTTTTCTTGGCTCATCTCCATGGCAAGAGGTCGTCTTTCAGAAGACCATATCAAAGCTCTGGAGAGGATGTGGCAACGCTGTCTAACGGCGCGGCTGAGATGGGTGCAGAAACCTGTGGCTTAGAGGAGGTAACCAGTTGCATCTTGTGGACCAGGGGAGGAGGCAAGTTGTCGTACGCTTGGCTGGAGTTAGCTGCTCCACAGATTTATGATTTTACATTGCACCAGAATGCGTAATGTACGAAAAGATAAATATTTTCCATTCAGCAACATCTTGCTGTATTTTCATCTAACTCTAATTTTAATTATAAAGTGAACATAACCTGTATCAAATTATGATTTTGTTAACATATTGAATGAGGACAAGAAAAATAAATACCAGATTTTATACTGTACAGGCACATGAAGGTATAGTAAAAAAATCTGGTTTCCTTGACCACATTGTCATAATATGCATATATAACTGCTTATTGAATCCAGGCTGAGTAGACAACAGAAAGAACACTGGCTCCATACCATCACAATGCATGCCCACAACAAAGAGGAGGAAAGAACAGGCTCTTTCATTGTGTGTTTCTAAGTATTACCAACATAAGGGCTAAAAACATTACCTCTGTCTGAAGTGTATCTATATATCCATGCATAAGTTATTAACTGGGCTCCCTGAGCACAGTTGCTGAAAATATTAATATATTCAAATTATATTCTAGCTACTGCAAAAACAGTAGATCAGACAAATGTATTAAAATCTCTTCAGACAAAAGGAGTCATGTTATTTATAAAGTTCCCCCCCCCAGCCCCCTTACTGGAACACAAACCTTCATTGTATGTAATATACGAGCATGCAAGATGATCCTTAGATGTCAAAATGTGGCTTAAAGTTTGAATGTAATCATAAAACAGTGACTCTAATGCTTGCCATAAACAAATTGTCACTGGTATTATGTAACTTAGACTATTCACAAAGTATAAAAGATGGGAAGAATAAAAGGTGGCTGCCAAACACTATGGGCCAAATCCGAAGGTTGTGCCAAATTGTGCTAGCGGACTGGGAATTGCAAACCCAGCGTGGAATGTGGATTTGCACTCCTTGGTGCTTGGGCTGCTCCTATGGCTTAAATTAGAGTGAGATTAAGGCTTTTTTTTTTTTTTTTAATAGTTTGTCAGTTTAGTCTCTGAGGCAGAAAAGCAGCAACTAGTGGCTTCTGCAGGCCCCCCCCCCCGTTCCCTCTTTCTGGGAGATGGGAAAGTGGGATAAAAGTTCCCTAATTGCCACAGGACCCATTTTGTATAGAATGGCTTTCTAGGATGCAAACAGGCACAGTCAGACTGCAGCAGAGATGCAGGCTGAAAAGGAAAGCATAGCTCTCAAATCTGGTGGTCTTGAATTTTTCACGTTCTCCAGCGCGTAGGGTACCGCCTCATCGGGGCGAGACCCTGCTCTTTGCTTGGATCCTTCGGAAAGCCGGCACAGCGGGTTAATGACGGAAGACCATACATCAAGGCAGAAGGCCTTATCTGTGAACAACAACTAATCATTCATAGATACTTTCCTTTAGTCCAGGCTTTAGCAGTAATGTATATCTGATAACGTGTGCGCTGCACAGATTTAAATTGCAGCTAATGGTTGTGTTAATGCCCTTTATCAGGGACAACAACCAAACTAGGTGGTTGTCCACCCCCTTTTTTCCACCCTTTCCTTTTAAAAGTAAAATGACATTTTTTTCACAGCCTGAAATAATTGTTCAAGCAGAGATACTGGTTTAACTCATTATGAATTATTAGTGGAAAAGTGGGTCTCAGAAGTATGTTACATCTGAAATATTTTTCGTCACTTGAACATGTGCAGTCCAGAACTGGCCCTATTCTACCAGTCACTGGGAACAAACACTTCGCATTCACAGATGCTCCTAATTTGGTGTGGTTAGGAGTGTAATTTAGATCAAACGTATCCATGTAAATGAGTCAGGGTTTCTTAATTAGGTGCCTCTAAAGAAAAAACTTGGACCACATCAGTAGGTGTGGGTGTGGTGCCCACAGTACTGGAATCTTTCCTATAGATGAAGTTGAGTTTTGTTCAGGCATACTTAAGGTTTTTCTTTCCCCCCCTTTTTTTTTCTTTCCTCTTTTTTTTTTTCTTTCCCGGTTTTTTCCTTTCCCTTTTTTTTTCCTTTTTTTTTTTTTCCTAAAGCACAATAATAAATCTGCAGATGGCATAGACATAAAGACGCTACTTCAGAGGAGCTGTCTAAAACACTGTCTCTTTGGCAAATGCCTTAAAGTAGGTCATTCTGCTGTGATTTAGGTTTATATTTCATTGCCAGCTTTTTGTTCCCATTACAAGTAGGGTGCATTCCAGTCCACAGATTTGCTCTTCATTTTTTTTCAGATTGGTTTTTATTTACAAGAATTTGTAGAACTTCATAAGAAAATGGCCAATAGCCTGTCAGAAGTACTAGTCATGCACTTGACCACAAAATAGATGTAGGAAGGTGATAACCTGCAAATGTTGGAATGTAAAATACCATTCTCTGGAAGCAAAAAATGTATTGATTGTCTTAACGTGGTGATTGAAATGGTTGTTGCATCTTTTGTAATGTGTGAGAAATGATTTGATCTAATGTCATTTCAGGAGTCTCACAGAGCAGGGCCATCTCTTGCCCTAGTTGTTCAGGTATTTGCTGTTTCTTTTTATATATTTGCCACTGAAAAGCTTGTATTTTATAGCTTATTAAAAAAAAATAGAAAATCATCAGGGCCTGTTTTCCCATCAAAGTGCTGCGGGATTTACATGCCAAACTCCTGCTAGCCTTAAGGAATTACCTGCATAAATTCCCTTTCAATCGATAGTAGAATAGATCTTATTGTATTATATTAATTATTTTGCACAGAACGCTGACATTTTGGCATGAAAGTCTTTTTGTTTTGGTTTTTTTTCAAGTTCCAATGAATATCTTAAGAAACTTCAAGCTTAGTATTTATTTCACAGCCTTATTCTGAGAAAAATCCCGTATCTTTAGTGGGAAAAATGAAAAGCATTGCAATTTCCCCTTTGATGACCTGCTCCTGGACATTAATGTGTTAGGGCCCAGTCTCCCGAAATAGCAAAACAAAAAAAAAGAAGGGGAAAAAAAGCCTTTTTGTAATGAATTGAGCATTCTTCATTTTCACCAACAGAAAACATTCGAGTTGAAAAGAACGCTAACCCCGAGCAATATTAAGAGGTTACAAAATCACATAAATTAACTCCGCCAGTAATATTTTACTAAAACTTCTGCGAGTGCAAACCAGAAGCAGGACTCTCACATGGTCTTGATTAACCGAAGAGTACTTAGCAGTAACCGGCCCTCCCCGAGATGTGCTGGCCATATGCACACGTACGCCCACAGCGCCAGGATGCACATGGAGGAGCCTTCAAAGGCGCGGGGGGCTCGGCGTGGGGCATTGGGAAGCAAGCGGAGAGTGGAAGTGAGAAGTGTTCACTGTGTCATCGTGGGCAAGTGCCTTACCCTCTTCATTCCTCACTTTCTCCATCTACACAACTAGGATAATAAAACTTACTGACCTGAAAAGAAGTTAGGAGATTTAATTAATGTTTGAAAAGCTATTTTGATATCGTTCGATACTGAGTAATGTGAGATGAACAATAGAAGCTCTTTGAAACAGGGGCTCTATCTATCCGTATTTGTGTCCTGCACCTAGCACAATGGTGCCGTACAGCCACCGAGTCAACCATATCATAAATATTTAAATTAAAACTATGTTAATTATTTTTATCATTCTGTTATTTGCTGATACACCAGCTCAGTACATTTTGAAGCTTGGCAGCATTGAAAAGTACCAAGTGTAATTATTTGCCTGACTGTTATGAAAATCAGGGTTTATATTTTTAAATATGGTTGTGAAAACGGGAAGTACATGGAAACACAGGTAAAAATGTGGTTTTAATTACTTGTTATTCTTCTCGTTAAAAACACTAAGCTGTAAGGTATTCTTCGGGGAAGAGGTGAACTTTGCAAACTCTCTTATTCCACAAAAAAGAAGGACTGGGCGTGACTGCAAAAAGCTTGGTAGCAGGTCACCCCCACCCCAAAGTCAATAAAATAAAAATGCACAAAGGTGCTTCTGGAAGACTGGATTTCTTTTTTGTCTTTAATCCAAAATCTTTTATTACTCCTGTCCTGTGCACACATGTGCCTGGCACACATTTTCTTGTGTCCGCTAATTTACAAGGGGAGAGTTTAGTAGACCGATGTGTACTTAGCTGAGAGAAAATGGGTTTAAATCTTCTCCTTCCCCCAGAACGAGCCCTGGGAAGCTACGGTAAATGGGACAAGTGCTGGCATTGCTCCAACTCCTTTCTAAAACTCTTCTATAGCTGAAACAGAGAAAAGCAAATGTGCAAGAGCATGTCTCGATATATAGTTGCCCTTCTCAAGTTAGAAAGCGATTCATTCATTTCATGTAAATCTTAAAATGTTAGTCAGGGATGCCCAAATCTTTTATGTCCCTGGCCAGTCACCTACTCACTCTTCTGGTGCAAAAAGATGTTTCTCCTCCTCACATTTCCAGTAGCTGCTCCCAAAGCTTGTAGGAGCAAGGCTAAACTTTTCTCCCTGCTGCTGTCCCGTGGCTGAAGAGCAAGAGCTGCTCACGAGTTGCCTAATTATAAAGAAAAGTCTTGATACAGGAAATAATTTCAACAAATAGTCTTTCTTTGTGCCTTAAGGGCTCCTATGCTTCTGCACATTCCTGAATCCGGGCATTCTTTCTTAAGCAAAATTTAAATGCCCATCCCACCCTTTGGGTGGTAGGTCTCCCATAGGTTTCCCAAACAGAAATTTGTTGTACACTCCTTCCATTCTGGGGATTGTTTTTTCTTTTAAATAACTTTTACCTTTTTCTTCTTCTTTTTCTTAACAAAAAGCTTGTACGGTTCTTAATGTAATCTGTTCTTCTACTGTGTGAAAAAAAGGGTTCTCCTGAGCCTAGATTTAATATGCAAGCCTGCCCGAAACTGCTGATATGACACGTAGCTTAGTAAGTGAAAATCACATTTGCTACATCTTTCCTCTACCAACTTTAAAAAAAAAAAAAAAGTTTGCAGACATTCCCTGTTTAGTATTACTAGATGCCATACTTTAACTTTATTTTCTGATATTCCCTCAGAATTCTGGGTACTGCTGCTGGACTTGTCATCACATTGTCATCGTGTCCTGGTGTGCGGGCTACTGTGGGCTTCTGTCTATGCATGGCTTTTTTTCTATTTCTTTTTTTTTTTTTTTTTTGGATCTTTAATAGGTAGAAATAAGCCTGTTTAGTCGCATGTAGTTTGCAAAAGCCTATGCTCTTCAGAACGTAGCTGCCACGCTGTGAGGTTTGAGGGGGCTGTGTGTTTCGTTTGTCAAGGCTGAACGCTTTTCTCTGTTCATAGACCTATGAAGGTGGGGGAAGGTTATTTTTCAAAACAAGTAAAGCATGAATACCTATGACTTTTCTTAGATAACATATTAATATTAGTGCGTTCGTCTGAGATAAAAACTTCTACTCTTGATGAGGAGCTTGTTTCCAGTGAAATTGATGCAAACATTTACTAGAAACAATGAAGAATTTGGGCAGGGGGGAAGGCAATCAGAAAGCAAATCATCATTCTCTCTCTGAAAGGGCAGAAAACCCGGATGGCATCTGAAAATGTCTTGCTGTGCTACGTACAGTATGGGAAAAATGGAGCAAAATAAATGGAATTTCTTGGATTCAAAGGTGAAGCAAAAGGAACTGGCTTCTGCCTGGACAAGGCAGCCAGATAGGCCACAGTAACAGATCCACGTGATAAACCAAGAGGCAACTGCAGAGCTCCCCAGACAACTTGCCTGAAGTGCCTGCCAAGGAGGCAGATGCTGCTGCTGGAAGAATATCTTCCACAGTTGGGCATCTGGGTTCAGTGCTTTCCACGTAAGGGAGAGGGATGGTAGCGTCAGGCTGGCCCCTGTCTTCCCATTTAATTATTTCAACATCCATTTTAGACTTTTGTAAATAACATGTATTATCCTGCCTTTGTGCAGGAAAATAAGAAGCGAGGAGAGGGGTTTTGTCTGCAATATATCCCTTCGCAGGGGTGTCTACGTGGATGGGTAAAGACAGACTCGAGCTTGGCTGCCCTGTGCTCCAGCCTGGTCAGATGTGAGACAGCTCGGGTCTGGGAGTCGCAGAGCTGCCTTGTGGTGGCACGGAGCTCAACCTAATAAGCAGAGCAGGCTGAGATTCATTAATTTAACATTAATAAGCACAGCTTATTAGCTCAGGCACAGCGCTGTATCATACATGCAGACGGCTTCTGGAGCAGAGCTGCGTCCGCCCTCGCCAGCTCAGAGCCTGGTGCAGAAGAAAGACCTGGCCAGGGTGCTCCTCTCCCCTACTGCATTTTGCATTAGGGAAAAAAGAGTGTTTTGAGGTCGCTGGAGGAGCTTCTGTGCAAAAAAAAAACCCCAACCTCCATGTTTTTAGATTGTGTTGCTGGCTTATGCTGAGTCTTTAAGTCATTTTAACTTCTTGTGCCTCAGTTTCCCAGTGGGTGTGTGGTAGCTACCTCAAGATGCTGCTGTGAAAGCAGGTTACGTACCCATCGTAAAATACCGTGGGATCCTTAAAGAGCGAAACGTTCCTTCTGCCTCACTTGAATTATAGTTCTGTGAGTAACTTACTGGGTACAAATAACGATTTCTGAGATAGGGATTGTGCAGAGAGCCAATACCAGGTCCCTGCATCACCTGATGTTCTGTGTATGCCTGCAAAATAGGGCCAGAAAGGTGCATCAGTTTTAACTGGTACCTGCGATTAGCTCACTCTGGGGGTGAAATTCACTCATATATGAGCAACAGGAAAGAGTGGAGTCCTGGGGAAATGGGACGCTGTTTTCACAAATGTATGGGACAGCGTTATATGGGCTATAGATAGCAAGCAAATATTCTCTAAACGTGTTCAAGTAGAACAGGTTGTTTTCTGAAGCCCTTTATTTGGGAAAATCCCTACTCAGGGATTTGTTTCTTTCACGTGTAAAGTATATTTGTTTGATTTACTCATGTTTGGGAAGAATTATGAATAACCTAATAGTAGTTGTGCTCAATTATTTTCCGCATGAGTCTTAATAAACCAATGTCTTGTGGCATTAGACTGACAAGAGTTATGTGATATGTCTGCTCAGCCCCATATTTTGTCTCTTCTGCTTACAAGTAGAATAAAATTCATGCAAAGATGAACAAGGGACATTGGTGGGTTGGTTTTTTTCCCATCAAATGCAAAAAAACTTAAAAGAACAGGTACTGCAACCCCAAGCTTTGCCTTTAATCCCCCTCCTGTGGGCTTCATACGCTGTGCTGTGACTTCTTGCAACTTCAGAGGGCTTGCTTTAAGAAAGATATATGGCACTGGTGTTAATCCCTGCTGCCAGGCCTTTCTCGCAGACTCTCTCATCAGCTGCTTTGTCTGGGTTTCTAAAGGAGGACCCTTCTGAAGTGCATTTCACATCATTATTTGTGCTTGATCTGGACCTACTCCTGCAGAGTGGATCGCTGCAGAATGAAACCACAGTGCAGCCTCGCTGCTGTCAGTGATTTAGGGTAAGCGTAACCTTTTGGGCAAAGGTTGGATTCTCGTGCTGAGCTCCTGCCTGTGTCGGTGAGACACATGCTCTCGTGTGCTGTACAGAAGGCACAGGCTTACACCGTCCCGTGGCCCAGGTCTGCACAGCCTTGTTCTCCTATTCGTCTGACAAAGAGGAAAGAAAGGAGTAGGAGAAAGAGGGGATGCCACAGAAATAGCCTAACTGCTGTCCTTCCGTTTCTCCCCATCAGAAGCCCCTTGAAGCCTGGTTCAACATTGGGCAAGAACAGCCATCTCCACCAGCAAATACAGAAATTGCAGTAATATGCCTCAAATCAAACTAGTTTGCTCATCTTTTTCAACTAATCAGAAACTTTCAAACTTCCTGTGATTTACACTGAGAAAACCCAGGTCAGTGGTGAGGTTGGCACATCGTGCACACTGGCACCCCTCCTCTGAAGACTATCCCTAAGAGTGATATAGTTCTACGTTTTGTCACCTCTGCAAGGTAGTCTTGTTTCCTAGGTTGATTTAAACAAACACACATTGCTTATATTTCCATAATATAAACATATAATTACTAAAAGTGTATGTATGCTTCTTTATTCTCATTTGCGGAGCCATGAGGCCGTTCAGATTGGCCCCTGAGTTTTGCATTGACAAGTTCAAGAGAACATACCAGTTTTAAACTGGGTTTTTTTTTTTTGTGTTTTCAGTATCTATTCTACTGCTGTTCCCATATCAATGGAGCAAAGCTTATAGGATAGCCCTATCCTTCCCACTCTGAGGATGTGTTTTTGTGGCAGAGAAGGCTGACCTTCTTCAGAAAGACTCAGACGATTCCTTCTGTAACGCTCAGGTCCACAACTGCCTCAAATATCACATCTTCCTGCCTTCCATCACTCTGTGCCACTATATTGTGCCAGGATTCCTCTAGCTTGACCATGCTTTCTGCAGTGACGCCTAGGTAAGAGCACGTGCTTATTTAGATAGCACTACATCCATAGAGTTGTAGTCAAGCCCAGTATTGTGTACATAGACATTACAAAGTATTGGTGCTTTGTTGCTTGTATTTTAGCGTGGGGTTTTTTTTCTTTCCTCCAAAACCCACAGGTCTTGGTCCAGTTTTGCCAGTCATTCTACACATACACAGCAGGAAACAATTGCTGTCCCGAACAGATTATACTCTAAAAAGCCAAGGCAGACAAAGGAAGCATTATCATCATTTTGTAAACAAGGAACCAAGGCACAGAGAGATTAAGTGATTTAGCCAAGGTCACCCAGAACATCCGGTCAAAGCCAAGAACTGAACCCACGTCTCCTGAGTCTCAATCAAGTGATTTAACTATGAGATCAAAGACTTATTGCGTATACCTGATATCTCTCCCCTAAGACATGGTAACAAAACTTTCTTCAGGTTAGGATCAATGCCACATACAGTGCAGTAAATTTTGTATATGGCATATCTGTGCTGACAGCGTGTACCCACTTCTTGCACTCAGGTTCTGCCCAGGAAATAATTCCCCGTATTATTCTTCCATTGACAGTAATGAATTAGCGTCCTTCTCTAGATAACCCTCTGAAGGAGAGAGTGTGCGCCCACGGTACATCAGATGAATACATAGAAAACTGTTTTTCTGCAAGGCCAAACTCAAGTCATTTTATGGACTATTTAAAATCCTTCCATGCTTAATGAAACAGGGACATTCCCACGGCTATATGGACTTCATTTTGCAGTTTCCACTGGAAGCTGCAAAAGAAGATAAAGTATCTACATCTCTTATATGTATATGCCAGGAGAATGCAGCAGAAATGATCACTATAAAGGCATCATTCATTATAAGCTCAGAGTAGTCTTTTATTTGGAGTTTTTATTACTCACTTACTGGGGTCATTATATCATTCCTGGGATTAAATGCTCTTCTATGCACAGGGCCTGCATGGGGCCCTGGTTCCTACTTATTCCCTTCAATTTTAAGCGTAGTTTGGCTGAAAAGTGACTGTGCAAAATGGCACCGGTTGCTCCCAAGAGCAGGACAGCCACGAAGGGAGGCACAGGATCCTGCCCTTCATGTGCCCCTCTCTTGAGGTCTGCCACTTCTGCCCACTCATTCTGCAAGTCAAACAGCTGCAGGTTGGTTTCTGAGCAAGAATGTGGTCCAATTTTACTGTTAATGCCGTGAAACATGAGAAGAAAACCTAAGGTGAACATGAGATCCTGGGCTGACTTTGTGGGCTGACGCCTCTTGCAAATGGAGCTCAGTAAGTGCCAAAACCACAGAGGAATGTTAAGGCGGAGCCTTACAGAGTCATTTTTCTGCCTCCGTGGTATCTCAACAACATCAGGACAGCAAAGGTGCACTTCCAAATCTCTCCTCAGTGTTTCTTAGTTCTTAGGTCTGTGTTGTCACAGGCTTCCTTGGGAGGTACGAGAGCTTGTAACGTATTTTCTTGGGTGAGGTTATTTCTATCATTACGTGCCCCAGTAAAGGAGTTTGAATGGCATGGATCTCGATGGTGAATATATGGGGATCAAAAGGTCTATTGTTGGAGAAAGTCAAACCTAACTGGACAAATGCAATACCGGAACATGTTGCGTTTGCCCAATTCAGTATACCTGTAGCATAGTAATCCTCATGTGTCTGACTTCACTGAAGGAAACAGAACTGTTCTGTTTTCTAGTAGAGGCAAACTTTGTGCTTTTGCTTAGACATACTGATTTCTTGAGCAGGAATAGGATATACATAGATACCATAAATCATGCTTAGTTTTCCCAAAGAACGTAATTATCTTTGGTATTTGGGATGACATTTCCAATAGGATTTGGACACCGCACATGGATTCCTTTTAAAATTATCGATCTGTTAGTACCACAGTTCTACTTACTTCTTCAGATGTTCGAAAAGGATTTTCATTGTGTCATAGTTTGGTCTAGGGAGCTTATTTACCAGGCTCCTTATGGATTTGATGCGAGTGGCGTTGTCCTGGATTTCTAAGAGGAGGGGAAAAAAGAGAAAATAACCACTTGAGTACTATATTAGGATATTACTTTGCCCATTACTGTATCTGGTACCTTAACAAGAAAAGTCATCATTAATATATTGTTAAAACCAGAATATGTCATACCTTCCATCACCTTAATAGAGAGCAAGAGTAATTTACAAGGATTAAAAATTCTCTCTTAATCTTAAGGAAGAATTTTCTGGTTCACAGAATTGCATTCTTATGCCTTTTATTTATTTTATTGGACTATTAGACTGTCATCTGAAGCTAAAATACCTCCAAGCAGTGAGGAACCCACATCTTAAATGGAATTCCACTTTGGAATGACATTAGTCCAGTGGTGCAGCTTCTGTGATGGATGACCTTCCCAGGTAGTCCTTCTTGTCCTTTTTTCCTCATCACAATTAAGTCAGCTATATTTATGAATCACTGTCCTTAACATTCCACCCCATCGTGTTTGGGAACATGAAAAGATTCGCTGTTCTTTTTAGTTATGCTTTCTGGTGATAGATTATTTCGAGAAACTATTCCGTTGTAGCTGTTTTCTAATACCTGTAGCATCTTACAACTGTAATTCCTGCAGGAAAAAAAATTGTATTTCAAACTTACGATTAACAATAAAGAATGCAGTACTAAGGGCTTTAATCTCTCTTTTGAGGTGATAAGAACATTGCTATCCTTTTTGTTACGACATACCTTCCTGGTTTTAGCCTGATTCACAGTTTTGTGGGAAAGGTTTGACTGATTTTTCCATCGATTTGTATAAGATGTTGCAACTAAAGCAAAGTCATGTACAACTGTGCTTTCGTTTAGGAACAGATTAGATAAGGTGCCAGTAGGTCTGACGCAGGGAAAACATCTTGCATGTTACATGCCCTAGATAACCTGAGAATACTTTTCGGATCTTCTCATCTATGATTTAATTATCACCTATCATTCTTCATATATGTTCCTTTTTAATATTCATATTACCCTAGCACCCAGAGATCTCAATCAGGATTGAATCCCAGTTGCAGTAGGTGCTGCACAAGCATAGATGGTGAATAGTGCCCTGATTCAAAGATTTCTCCCCAAAAAAGTTTCAAGCAAAAATTTCCTGTGATCAAACTGAATTTAAAGATTAAAATTACTAGGACAACTTTCCTTCCTCGGCATGTATTCCTAATTCCTGTCGAGATTAATACTTCATACACACAGACAGAGTTGTATATATCTATATTGTTTATAATTTAAACACGCACATAGATATGAAAGGCAAGAGCTCAGAGTAGTCGATGCATAGGTATTATTTTCCAGTATAAAACCCCCAACCTTTCATATAGATTTATTCTCTAGGAAGCCATGCAATTGACAGTAGTGATAATGAAGTTACACGCAAATGAAGAATGCACTTGCTGCATATTTTACTCTTGTTCTGGTTTGACCTATACAGAACCTTAATTTCTGAATGGTACAGAGTCCCCCAATCTTGGAACCCACTCAACCCTTAACGTTTTCTGCCGCAAGCCGTTCGTACTGTTTATTTTTGTCCTATGGACGATCTGTCCAGTGGAAATAAGACTGAAGCTACAAATGAAAACGATATGAAATTTGCAAAAGCGAATTTTTTGTAGGAAGGGGGTACAAGTCCTGCGGGCTTTTTATTTGTGCTGCTTGGTGTGCATACATGCTATGCTCTTACTAGGTAAGTTATATTTAGATTGGGGCTGCCCTGGCAGTACTGCAACTTCTCAAATAAAACTTCTCAGCTACCTTATTTTTTAATTCTGTTTTCTCCTGAGAGTTCAATGGTCTTGAGTGGAACTGAAACGCTGAGGTAGGGAAAGACTCAATGGAAGGAAAGGCTCTTGCAGCATATTTGCAAGGAAATGTCGTACAGTAAAACTTTATCGTGCTCTCTTGAAGGAGAAGACCCTGCTCTGTGTTAGCACAGATACCAGCTCGGTAACCACACCTTCCCTACAGAAAGAGCTACATTACACAGGTTGCGCTTCCTTATCAGGTGTGTCTGTAAAAGAAATGAACTAAAAGGAGCGGTATTAATTTACAAAGAAAGTCTTTATTGAGAGAGTGGCCAGGGTAGAAAGCTTTGTTTTAGGGTTTACTGTGCCAAAGTCATCAGTGCTGAGAGACAGGAGAGGAGATCTTCACGTAGGCACTAAAGCACAAAGCCCGTAGAAATGTCGCATAAAATTATTTTGTGAATCGGTCTATTTGTTAATTGTTACTCTATGGTAAAAAAAGAAAAAACAGGCAACATGTGGTAACTTTAGTCAGCATTTCTGAACTGGGAATGATAAACACCTCTGCCTGGCTCTGGCATTTATCAGTACTGAGATATTATTACCACATAGAGTCACAGCATGGTTACTGTTATCATCAAAAAAAAAAAAGCCAGCTAATCTTAATGGTTTGTAAAGCCGTTACCTGCACTGGTCTGACATTTATCATGATCATTTTACCACATGAGTCCTACATTGCAAAGGTATTTTATCTGGAAGGGACATCACTATGAATTATTATTTGCAGCTAGGTAGAAAATTGTATGTTGTAGATACCTTTTCTCATTATAAATCACAGTCACATTTCACCATTTCCCACACAAAGCTGCTGAGCCCAGGCTTTTTGCCATAACACTTAGTCTCGCTCCCTTTTATAGTTCCATGAAAATATTGGGTACTCTTTCATTAAAATGGTTGATATTGGTGTTTTTTTAAATGCTCTATACACGCTTGATTTTTCTCTAGTATAAAAGAATTTGTTTTTCCACTTGAGAAGCTGAAGAGAATAAACTGTTCCTTTTTTTTTTTTTTTATTGAAGCTTACTCTCGCTCCAGTTTTTGTGGCTGGGCTTGTCTTTACTCTTGACCTTGTTGATGGAATATTTAACAGATCAGATGCAAGATCTTATGTTTCATTTGCAATACCTATGTATTTGCTTTCTTTCTGTAAAGCCTTGAGTTCCACTTTCCTAGAAATTTTCCCCTTTCAGATTTTGAAGTAGAAAGATTTTTTTGATGCGATTTTTTTTTGAGGTTTTTCTCTTTCCCATGCTCAAATGGAGGGAAGCAATCCTTAAACATGGGTTTGTATAAATAGCTGTGGAGAAGGTATCCGCCTTCTTGCGCTGTATTATGAAGCCCAGCAGTACAGGGTGCAAAGGAAGGAAAACACTCTGAACAGCTGTTAAATTCCCCAGCCAAGTCTAGAAAATGAAGCAGACCAGTTTTGATAAAATGAAACAATATTATTTTTCATTATACTCTTTTTATTGTGAAAATTAGTGAAAATCTGGGGAAAAGACTCCCATTCTAGAAAGTTAGACTCTCTTTTCTCTGTGAAGATTTCTGAAGGAAAAGAGTTGTCATAATCCCATATATCAAATAAAGAATGAGAGGACGGTTAATCCTTTTTGCATTTTTTGGGCAAAATATGGAAGATGTAGGTGATAATTTCAGCAGATCAGGATACTCTGAAGTGAATTGCAGATGGTTTTCCATGTAATATTTTCATAGAACATATATTTAGAATTTGGGTTACTGTCTTTAAAAATAGGGCTGGCTCCCTTTGACGGAGCAGGACTATGGAGATGCTCTCTTGTTTATATTTAAATGAAAAAAGCCCCCCACTTAATATTATATAAGCTTTTTTGTAAATGAGCTGTGGATCAACATTTGAGCACAGAAGAAAACACGATGTGTCTGTAACATTAACAGTGGCTGGGTAAAAATGAATGAAGAAAGTAACCTTTAGCACTCGTGTCCATAAAGAATACTTAAGCAAATCCTACCGAATCTTTCTTTTAATCATTAATTTTAAATGGACATAAATGTTTACAACAAGCCACTTTGTTTCAGAACAGGAAGTCCAGGGTTTATCTCCAATAACTCACGTTTGCTAGGAAGGGATGTATGTCTCTAACCTGACATGCATTCGTTATTTTGTAAGGTACTGGAGTCTGACCCGTGACCCTCCTCAGACCTACTGCATTATTCATGTCCGCCTTACTTTGTGTAGTTTTACTATAGCACCCATTTCCCTTTACCAGGCATTTCAGTGGCTTGTGCATGTTTAATGTTAAATGGCATTTATGGCTCACATTAATGCCTAATTTTATCACGAGCCACGGTTTCTTTTTTGCTCTCAAGCCTCACAGCTGAACTGCTGAAAAAAACAGTGATTTATGATTCTGCACAAAATATCAAACTATCGATCTGCCACCTAATCTACGGTTTGTTGTTGTTGTTTTTTCAGCATGTTTTTCTCTCATTTTCTTACATGGCTCTTCTCACCTTGTTTTGGTTTTTTGGATAAGATTTCTGCTGTGGTTAAAACGTCACACACTGTTGCTACAGCAAAATCTGTCTGCCAAGAGTTTTTCCAACAATTTGCGACTGATTCAGCTGCCGAGAGAAAGACAGGTCTTGTCTGGGGCTTTTTTGGTTTGTTTATTTCATTTATTAGTTGTTTTTTTTAATCGGAACTGAGTGGTTTAGGTGGATTTTCGAGTGCTAATGAAATTGTGAGACTTATGGCGCTGGCTACAGCCAGCCGTAGTGTGGGCAGACGCTCTGTGAGCTTCCCCACTGTGCTGCTGTGCAAGCATCCCCGCTGTTATGTTTGCTATAGTTTTAATGTCTGTGAAAAATTCCTGATGCAACTAAATTATGTTCTGCCCTCTTGTTTGTATAAATAAACACCCGACTTAGCCAATTCATCTTGCTCTTGCCCATTTTAGAAGCTTGCCCTGTCACACAATGCTTAACCCCAGTCCTTGATAGCTTTGGTGTTATCAGGGAATGAAAACTTGCTTAAAAGAGAGTGCTCTGTTGGCTTGTATTTTTTTTTTTTTTTCCAGAGACGTCAACTGCCCAAAACTCTGCTTTCATTTCGTCTTCATAATCTGGAAGCCATGCTGGCTAAAATACACAGGTTTTTATGTATACATCTATAGATAAATTATTCATATCACTTTTAATGTCAGGATATTTTAATGTTACTGTATGCAACGTAAAAGTCCCAATTTTAATCACTTGCAGTATGCTATGGCAGTCATCCCGTGCAGATACATTGTAAAATATTTTCTTGTTTTAAAAAAAAAAATCTATAAGAAGCGTTCAAACTAACTAATGTTTGCTATAAGGAAAATAACCAATTTGTGATCTGAATTGATTTTACTTTTTATTCATGCCTCAGAAATAGACGTTGCAAAAGAAAATGAGAATTGCGTGAAACCTCTCTATATGGGCAATTGATAAATTCATCCTATGTGATATAAAGCGGAGTTTGCAATGAATATTCATACAACTTTTGCGATCCTTTAGCAAGACCCAAGACAATGAGTTTGCAACTCAGTCCCATTTAACAAAAATATATGTGGCATTAATGGGAAAAAAACAGCACTTAGAAAAGTTAAACTTTAATGTATCAAACTCCAGGTGCCGGAGTTGGAGGGAAATAACCAATAATAGTCATTTTTTACATATTTGATGGGACTGATTATGCAATGTGCAACTCTAAATGGCTTATAGCACATTGTAGCATGGTTCCATCCCATTGGCTACAGTAGGGTGCAGGCAGATGGATGACAGTGACAAGGAGAGAAGTGCTTTTGCTTAGCCGTGCGTTAAGATGCCATCCAGAAGCTCTGTGCACTGCAGACACTTCATTAGGATGCCAGGATAATGGTAAACTACCACTCAGAGTGACACCCCATTTCCTGCTTACTGAGCTCTCCAACCTCGGCAGATGTCAACAATCTCACAGTGCTACAGAGCAGACCTAACTTTCCAGGCACTTTGACTCCAATTTTTTTCCCTTAACAGTGCCATACATTACATGCAATATGTAACAGCAAGTACCAAACAGAAAACAAAATTTGCTGCCCTAATTATAACAAAGCAGCATCTGAGTTAGGTACTGCATGCCCAGCGTACATACAACCAGTTAGGCAGCATAAAAAGAGGAATGATCTTTGTCAGTCAATTTTGGGGGTTAATTAGACTTAGGACTTTGATAGCTAATGGATAGTCTGATCCCGGCTGAAATGATCGTGCTTCACTGCTAACTTCTACCAAGGGTCGGAAAAATATGCTGAGCTCTTTCCTGGTATTTCATGCACTGTTACAGCCTTGCGCGGGGTTTTCTGCACAGAAAGAGCAGACTTGAGCATCTGGACGGTGGGATATTTTCTCTGCAAATGCACAACTCGAGGCCGTAACGCACCTCCCCAACAGCAGTTAAAGCCAGCAGAGAGACTACGCTGTGATGCTTGACCTGCACTCCTTTCCAGAGAAACACAGAGAGCTGCTCACACCTTCAAAAATTGTCTTCAGATAAAGAAACAGTATCCATAAGGTCACTATTTCTCATTTAATTTCATTTCTTGAACCTATCGGGGTGTCATTATGTATGTCTTTGTAATCGCGAATCCTGTCTGTTCTATATAGAGGGTTTTTTTCCCCGCTCTTTTTTTGGCCAAGGAGGTGACTTAGCAGTAGTGCTCTGCCCTCCCACAGCGGTGGCCCACCACTGCTTATTTTTGTTGTGTGAAGTGGTGGAAGCATGACAAGATGTCACCGCTAGCTCCTGAAATCACCGCTCCCCTCTCCTTCACAGCCTCCGCTTGCCCCTCCTGCCTGTCCCAAGGATGGGCTTCCATTGGCATCCCTCTGGTCCTCACTCCCATGTTCTCCAAACCGCCATCTCAGCTGGGGACCTGGGGAGGGACGGCCCTTCGGGACCTTCCCTTGGGTGGAAGGATGCACAGGGATGAGGTGGCAAAGCATTTCTCGGATTTCACCTTACATGAAAATTAGGGTGCTGAAAAGGAACCGTCCCACAACAACTGCAAAGTCGGGGCCGTATCCTGTCACATTTATTCAGCTGGCGTCTGTTTACCCTGGGCAAAATTCCCCCCGAAGCTCTCAAACGCTCTCTGACTTTGCTCACTGCGAACGGGTGCCCTTGGCATTGTGGTCAAGAGGTGGGATCGGGCCCCTTGCCAGGAGAGATCACGGCAAGAGTGAAAGCTGGAGATATGTTTTAGGTGGTTAAGATGTGAATTTATATGCTTACAAAGAGACTTTGAAATTATGCTGGAAATAATTTTTTTTTTTTTTTGCATATTCATTCTGGTATTTTTGCTCTGCTTTGCCTAACCTTTAGTATATTAACCTCCAGCAAAAGAAGGAAGCAAGAAAGTTCATTTCTCAGATGACCCATATGAAGGGGTTAAAAGGATTCAATATTTTTAGTAATCAAAGAAAAGCTTACATTTTATTCTTCTCCCCCCCCCAACATTAAAAAA
>JANZLQ010000001.1:48911686-48934186 GCA_026212715.1 Elanus axillaris | reverse complement strand
AGTTGGCTGCAATTTAAGCTCCCTCCCTCTTTGAGATGGCACGTGGACTTGCGCACCTGGCTTTCTCCCTTTATTTCTGGTGTATCATCTTCACCTCTTTCCAATTACAAATCGCAAGTGTAAAGGACAAACAGAAAAAGAATAAAATGGCATCACTGGATGCTTATCTAACCTGCTTTTGCACCATGCATGCTATAAATGAGAGCACAGCAAAAGATGTATTGTGTCCTCATTGGAAATGCTCGTTCTGTTCTTCCCCTTGGAACAATGCATGAAGTGCCATCCCAGTTACGGTGAGCCTCTATTTCTGTGGCATCGGCTCTCTAAGCAGTGTGTGAGGAAGAGACATACAAAAGGGACACAAGGAAGGATGAAGTGAGTATATAAACGCCTGTTTCCTCCCCGATCTTCGCACTGAATATATGACAAGTGATAAAATAATGATGGAGATATACCTAGAGTCATGCACAGAGGTAAGGAAGCAGCTGCTCCATATCCTCCTCCTTTTAAAGCAAGTAAAAGCAGCTTAAGCCTGTTCAAAATAGTGATAGTTTCCCTGTCTTATTTTTTTTGCATTTTGAAGGGGATATAGGTTGGACAGCTGGAAATAGGACTGAACCGAAGGGAAGAGAACATGGGGCAGAGCTGAGCTGACCTAGCTCTAGGCTGCAGCAAAAAAGTAAGAAAAGGTGGAAAACAACATCCTCCGCTGATTTCTGCACAAGTGGAATAACAGCAACCGAGCTCTATATGGATCTTTCTCATTTCAATTCAGTGCCTTTTACTGTAAGTAGATTAAGGCACAGCAGAGGGAGAAAAAGAAAGAGAAAATACTATTTCTGCAATCTGGCATCCACCAATTTCAAACCTGTGGACATCTGCAGCAGAGATCTAAGAGCAGCACGGACCCCGTGTATATCTATAAAGACTCCCTGTTGATCAAAGGGACTGGCGACCCAGAGATCTCCTACTCAGGTGGAAAGAAATGAACTAATTAGCATCAGTCGGAAGAGCAGCAATGACAGCAAGCTGTGGGACCTCCTTTCGTCCCTAGACCATGACAGTATGGCTGGGAGGTTTCTCTCTAAGTGTTTTAGTGTCTGCTTATAAGTTACCTCCTGTCCAGGATGGTGTCTATTGGAAATGCAGTTTGATATGGTCATTCATTGTGAAGACCTGGTGACAAGCGGTAATAAATCACCTCCTGGACCTCATGGGGCTCGGCACTGTCCTCTGTGAGAGGGACTCTTTCAGACCTGCTTGTGTTGCTTAGCAAAGAGCCCTGCAAAAATACACCTAGGGTTCACGTATGCAAGCGTCTCGCAAGTCTCAAAATGCAAAACTGGGCAAATCACTTACCTGCACCCAAATCTCTTGGTTGTCTTTGCACAAATCTCTCCCTAATCCTCCCAGTTCCCATTGCACCCATCTGCCTTGTCTCGCTTTCCTCTTTGCTTGACAGTCTATTTCTTTCCCTCAAATATGTCTTACGCTCCAAAGTAAAAAAAAAAAATAATCACAGAGAGAAGGATTTATTCAGGAGCAATAAATCTAGTGTCTGGCATATGGGTAAGGTGAAGAATCTTATTCTTTTTGGATTTTACTGGACATGGGAGTTACTACTCAAAGTGATAAAATAATTCTCCTGTTGCCTGCAAAAGCACCATCATGCAGCCAGCGTGAATCACCAACAAAACCCAAAGAAGTCAAATAAATATATGATGCATTGCCTCTATGTGGGCAGGCCTAATGTGTGGAGAAGACAAATATTGAGGTCTCTGTCTGGTGGAAGACAGTACTGCTGTATCAATACAGATGACAGTAACTGGCTATGGTGAACCGAATTGTGGGGGCTCACCCAGTCGTTCTATTGCATGGTGGACTTCACAGAGTAATTTGGGTGATTTCTGACATACCAAACATGAAAGATAAATGGATAGTTTAAAAATAGGAAGCGTAATCCAACCCTGCTGCCCACCCTATTATAATGCCGGTGTTACTTGTTTATACATTAAAAAAAAAAAATAAAAATCACAGAATAAATGTAACTTCCATGGCATTTTTTCCAAGTGTTTCAGTTTCTAGGTGACTTATGACAGAGCTTAAGATCAGGCTGTTGCAGAAAATATGAGACTGTCTATGCATCTAAACAAGTCTATTCTGAAAAAGAAAGTTGATTTGTGTTATCTAACTCAGATATTATTGAAACTTACCTCTGGCTATACTTCCAGAACTCCAGTCCCAACAGTATTTGAATACAAAATATTATTTGTATTTCTATTGATAAACTGTTCTTCATAACAGTATCTAGCCTTTCTTTCTGATACAGCCTGTCATTGCCACTTGCATGCTGCTACATGGTTCCCTAATTATGTCTAATTATTGCACCACCGTCAGCAACAAGAAAAAAGGATTTAGTCAGGTAAGCTTGCCATGTTATTTCTGCATGTGATACAGCTAACCCTGCTGTTTCCATCACAAATACATCACCGGTACAACAAATGTATTTACAAAGGAAAGAGTGGTATATAATGAACAGCATTTTATAAGCAAGTAGATGCATTATTATTTATGACAAGGAACACACTACACAGCTCACAGAGCACAAACTGATCAAGAAAGAGGACGCATACATAGATTTTCTGATCTTTCGCCTGTTCCCAGAAGCCACAGTAACACTACATGGCTCCACACGTAAGAAACGACCTTAACGCCACAGGAGAATCCCCATGCGTAGAGGAGTCCTTTGGTGACTTAAAGCTGCCACACTGATTCTTCTGTAGTTATGACTTGGAGCTGGCTCAGCCAGACCTCAGCTTTTTGTCCATAAACTCACAAGATAGACGTGCCACAATATCCAAGGTCTAATTAGGCACAAACATCCAGTAGGGTGCTAATAAAAGCCATAAAAAAAGAGCAAATATACTGCTCTTTTTATTGGGAAAAGGGAATTCCAGGAAATTAAAAATTGCCCAGTAGATTGGGCATCTCTGGCCAAACAATGCAAAAAAAAAAAAAAAAAAAGTGAATGAATTAAAGAATAAAAAAAGGCAACATTCCTCCCAAGGATATGTAACCAACCTCCTGGAAAACACACTTTGATTGCATCTGTAGAAGAGGCAGGCTGGTGCACCAGGGGAATGCAGTGCAGCAACCTCACACCGGACAGGCTACGCAATCCCCTAACACGCGATAAAGCTCTCCGTAAAGCCACTAAGCTTCTGGACAAAGCATTCCTACATTATTTCTCCAGCACGTTGCCTTCAAGCGAACACCTCCTTTACCTTCTGATGTAGGAAAATATATTACAGGCACACAGCTGGGGTAAGGGAGTCTGCGGTCACAAACTAGAAAAGAGCTGCCTCTCCCAGGTCACGGTCCCTGAAATTACTCCTACTCTGTTTTGGAGCTTTGAGATGGCCTCAGCCTCATCTGAGTGGTTTGGGTTGGTTTTTTTCAACGGAAAATTTATAAGTGTTATGTAGACATATACACATACACACAGATATATTATAAGAGCTGACAAGAATAAAAGAGTACAAAGGGAAACTCATTTCTTCACTAAATATGCAATTTAATGCCTCATATATTAAAAAAAAAACAACAACTCTAAACTAAAATACCACTCCTCCTCCCCCCCACCAAGACCCAGCGGTTTGGCATTTTTTGGAGAAAACTTCCTAAGTACCCCAAGCTGCTTTCTCTGTTTAGTGGAGAAGTGCACCAGTAAGTCTGTAACTCCACTTGAACTATTGCACTAAACATAGAGATGGCCCTTTCTTCCCTAAAACGTTCTGGGCTGCAAGCTGGATGTGTCAGCAATATAGCAGATGGGGAAAATGTATACAAGTATATTAATTTTGTGGCCCAGATTTACGCAGAAACACATATTTGCACAGATTTCATATAGGGTTTTAAATCTTGTTTTAACCCTTGCTAGATAGATGTGAAGCTTGGAAAAGAGCGTGAAAGTAGAGCAAAAACGTTTGCAGAGTGGGGGAATGGAAACGAGAGAGCTGCTTCTGTCACTGCTTCCTTTGGTCCCCCAGTTACACAAGTTAATCTGTGTGCCTCAGTTTACTTGCTGTGAAATATTTATACTATTGCTAGCAATCTCACAGTGACTTTGCAAAGCTTAGTTAATTAGCTCATAATTAATTAGGTTTTTAAAGCTTCCTGGATGAAAGCAGGGCTGGGTGAATAAAGCCAAGAAAGAAAGAATATTGTGATTTCTTTTTCTTGGTTGTTTTTGGTTTTGTTCAAGGGAGATCTGCCGATGTGTCTGCATGTTTGCAAATATTCAGGTGAGCATTTTTATTCACTCAAAATCTCCCAGAGACAAAAGGGCTGTGCATGCCAGCGTGGAGAAGTATTTCTGAGAACATTCATACCAGATGTGTGCTCATGACCATCCTGAAAAACTCTTTTCATTGTTTGCACAATGATTTGTCAACGAGTTGTAACTGTTCATGAATTATTTGCCAAAGGAAAAAATAAATTCCCTAATGGCTTTACAGGCTGGTCTATACGCACTTTTCAAACTGCTTTAACGACACCCATTTAGAAACCAACGCAGCCACTTTGGTGCGACCCCCTGCTGCGGTCAGAGCTGTACCCATATCTAGGATGGGGCGACTCAATTAATTTTTACTGTGGTCTACTGAGAAACTCTAATGAGGGCCGCCAATTTTTTTTATTTTATTTTATTATTTTTTTTAATCTTCCTGAGGTTTACTGGGTAAACTTAGAGGCGTCGTCTGCGCTGGCAGTGGCGTCCAGCCCCAGCTGGGTTGGCCGGCACAGGCATCGCAGGCTGCCGGCACAGCTGGGCTCTGCCGCGGCATGGTGGGGCCGGTGGGAAGTAACGCGGCTCCTGCAGGACCGGGAACGGCACCGGCGGGCAGCCGTGGGAAAATCCACGTGCAGAGTGGCTCGGTGTCAGGGTTTTCTGTTCGAGGAAGCCTGGGGTAGGGGTAAGCCTCTGAAGGATTTTATTTTTTCTCAGTTGAATAGACCAAGCTTTTTAAAAAAAGGAAAAGCGCCCCGGTTTGACACTATTTACTACGTGATGAGTGTTATAGCGCTTAATTTTTGCGTTCCTGGCAACGGTGGTGGCACCCCCGACCCTCAGCGAGGTGCTCAGAGACCCCGGGCAATGCACTCGGAGAGACCCAGCAGCTTCAGCCTGAGTGCAGCCAGCAGCCTGAACTGACCCAAGACTGTAAATACACACACAGCCACGAACAGCGGTGAAACCACAAAGAAAATGCTCTCCCACGTTCCGCTGGAGACGTCAACGTCTCTCTCCGGGCTTCCTTCCCAGCCTCTGCGGCTCTCCTGGGCTGAGGTGGCCACGTCCTTTTCTGCACGACACAGTAGCGCCGACACCTCAACCCACCCGTTGCTTTTCGGGAAGGAAAGAGCTCACTGATTGCGGCGTTAACGTATAAGCTAGTCCGTAAAGAGACTTGAGTTATAAGTGTCGCTTTAATACTATTAATAGGTAAATATTTATAACACTGAGGATGGTATGTAAATACTATTACAAAGCTTCCTGATGTGCTCTACAACCGACCTCAGGCAGCTTCTATGTTAAGATTTAGGCAACCTTAGGATTAGCCAGTAGCTGGCTTATCTTTACCTATTTCTGAAGTTTATCCAGATAAACTTGATAATGAGGCATGATGGGGACAGGTAAGACTTACAGACACCAATAATTTTGCGAGGCTGATCCCAACTGTTTATTTTGTGGGCAAATTTACCTCTATGTCATCATACGTGCCTGCACTAGGTACCTTTTTGTTCGCACCAACATAGCCAGAGAAGGATAAAGACTGTAAAATCATCCTTTAAATTTAACTCATCTGCAGAACGTTGTGGGACTTAATGACTGATACGCAGTGGAAGTGACAGACAGGAAAACCCTGTTAACCCTCAGGTCCATAAGATAAGCTAAAACATTTTCAAAGACTTCATCGTGCCTGGCATCATAAACGTGGCTCAGTTCATCAGGTGAATAATTTCCAGTGAATTTTTAACGCAACTTCCATGTAAGTAATGCACAAAAGGAGACCAGCCTAAACCACACGTTAAAATATTCTCCGCAGTAAATTTGACAAGCTTAAGCAAAAAAAAATACTTGTATCGACTGAAAAGCCTGCATTTATGTAGTACCTTATTCAATAACTCAGGAGAACATACAGTATGCTATCTGCAGGATAGCATTTTTTTTTCCTCCAGATGTCTCTTTTTCCTTCCAGAAGTTGCAGAGCATTGGACAAGCAGTAACAGATGATGAACACATGCATAACTACAAATGGGCAAGCTGATTGTTTTCAGAATTGGTATAAACATTTGCTCTTGGATTGAGATTTAGCCCATAGCAAATCTTTACATTCTCGTTATAAACCTCTGACAAAAAGAGCTTCTAATGAAAATGCTGACAGTGTGAAAACGTGGTTATGGTCAGGAAAACAAATGGATAAAAAGTGGCATTTTGTAGTTCCATATGTATACTTCATCAGGGAAGTCTTTGCTAAGTTTACATTTCAAAGCAAAAGCTTGATGATAACTGCTTCTCCTACCCTTTCTATTTAGGGCCCCCAAACCTACTACTATTACTGCTATCTCCTACACTAGCATTTAAAAAAAAAAAAACCACAGAGGCTGGAATATGAACTTTTCTGAGAGCTCAGTGAGAGAACCAGCAGCTGGATTTTTAGCAGCTCTTTTAGTTTTGATCATACAAATAATAGTAGAGCCCAACAGCCCGAATCAGGACATGGCCTTACTGCGGTAGGGTGTTAAAGACGGGGAAAAAAAAGGGGGGGAAAAAAAAAAGCACACATGGAGAAGAGAACTCTGTTGTGTGTGTTTGCATGGGAGGGTGGCAGGAGGCAGAGGAGGAGGAGGAGGAGGAAGGGCCCAGCAGGACAGAAGAGGTGAGACGGGCACCCTGGGAAGGCTTTCCCAAAGGCCACTGCTGCTTCTTGGGAGGTGTAAAAAGAGGTTCCTGTCCCTCCCCTGCCTGAAAGTGGGGTGTCTGGAGGGCTATGCCACTTCTTCTAAACTCAGACTTGATGTTCTTTGGGGCTGCTTTGGTGGAAGTGCCAATATCAGAAACGAGGAGGATTATGGTGGTGGGGAGCGTTTCGGCCCTACATTGTGAGGAAAAAAACCGCAAAACAAAAGAAAAGGGAATAATGATTTAGGTTGTCTAAGACATGTATGGGATTGATGGTTATAATGCAGGATGAGGGAAGGCCTGTATGCTTTTGCACCCACAGCAGGAACCCGGTTTGAGTGGCTACCCCAGCCCCAGACACCCCGTGCCCGCAGCCTCGCTGGCCATTTCATGGGCCGCAGGGCAGCGTGTGAGGAGAGGCAGACACGTATAAAGTCTATTGAATCTTCTGATTCATCAGAGCACAAGCAAAGTGCAGATCAGTAGGTGGTAACGGAACGGAAATGTGGGTTTACAGGCACGGACCATCTGAATGTTTTTGGGACAAGCCATTGAATGAGGTGCCATCTGACAGAGCGCTTATGTCTTTCTTCAACACCATCAGGGTTTACTTTAAACTAGCAACTATGAAATAAAAAAAAAAATAGGAAAACATAAGATAGAAAAAGAAAAAAGAGTTGAAATCCCTAACCCAAGTTCTTAAGAACCAGGAATGTCAACAAACATGGGACTGATAACCAGGAGGAAATGAGACAAAGCGATGACGCAACAGCCCGCGCAGGGCAGTAGCATCTGGCACGGTATTAACGATGGCATCCCTGTTTATGGAGGGAAGCAGAGTCATCTCTCCTTGACTGGTGGGTCCTGTCCAGTTCTGGAGCCCATTATTATGAGAAAGACACTGAAAATGGTCAGGATACTCACACAGCCCCTAAAACTAAAGTTAAAAAACCCACCAAACCAACCTTGAATACTACGTTAGAAGCAACGATGTATGTGGTGAGGTAAAAAGGAGCTCGGTTAAATCATGACTGAGGATGCCAGAGGAATGGCAATGAACTACTAACACCTGAAGGAATCAAACACGAAGGAAAAGACTGTGTCTGCTCTGGAGCCAGCGAGAGTTTAGTTAGTGACTCCAGTGTGACCCAAATTCTATCGCAAGGAGACAGAGGAAGTGTTCAGCACAGCGAAGAGGATATTGGAAGTAATGCTTTTGCATAAAGCAAATTAAAATGTAGCTGAATTTCAGGAAGACCTCCTGACAGCAGGATTGCCTGTGGAACTGGAAAATCCTCACACTGCCACAGACAGTAAACAAATACACTGCTCAGAAAGACTTCTCTGGCTTGTGGTATAATGAACACGGAATTATACCATCGCAACAATATACACCCGCTGAATTTGACTCCACTTGAAGAGATGAGAGCTCTTAAGTTGCTACGTTGAAAACAATTTAATTGAACCTGGCTAATTAGAATATAACAAGTAGTTAAAAATTATGCAATGCTTTAAAAATCTTTTAATTAATCTGAAATTCTGATGGCAAATTAGTAAATGTATGTCAGTAACGTCCTGTGCTTGACTCAATACATCATCGGGGAAAAAAAAAGACATATTTTGTCAATAGGGACACGTTGGAAAAAACATACACAAGTAGAAAATAATAATGTAGAGTAAGGAATAATTAATTAATTCAAGCTTCAAGATAAGATCACTGTGTCCTGCTGACCCTACATGTTAATCAGTTGATTGATTAATTGCTACAATCATAATAATTATAGGGTGTAAATCTAAATACATTTAATGATAGTTTACACTTAGAATAAAAATGTCTTTTATGTCTGCTTATCTTCATCATTTCTTGAAGCTTGGTCATATTTTTTGTCTGCCATAAATAATCCTGAAGCATTTTTAGATCTTATCTTTGTGATGAGGTAGGTTTATACTTCGTTCATCTAATCAGCAATATTTTTTTGTGTGGCCGCCACCTCCTGCCTAATGAAAAATATGTTCCTAGATGAGAAACAATTGATTATGTGCAGTAACCTATACAGCTTCATCAAAAGCTCATCCTTAAATGAAAGACAAGGGGACATACCAATAAGCCTATTGTATAGTTACAGACTGTCTTCAGCCAGAAGAGTTTTGCATATTGAATGCTTCTTCCACCACATGAACTCAGTCTGACATGCAATGGTAAAGCAGATCAGCAGCACAGAAAAATATTAAACAAGCCAACGAAAATCAAGAATTCTTCTGCTGATTTCTGATTTATAGGCAATGCAGAAGGACTTGACGTCTACATCATCTTTGAATTTGTGCCGTTTCTCATTAAACCTAATCGTGTTTTATGACTCCACCAAAAGAAAGGTATGGGTCCTTGTATCTCAGCTGGCATCATAGCTAAAACACAGTTTTCTGCCAAGAAGTACATGAAAAGAAGAAACCTGGGTTACTCAGTTAAATCTGTTGAACATTGTTAAAACGCACTGTTAAAGACTAGATCTTAAGTTACTAAGGGCTCACTATGTCAGTAATGAAGTGTTTCAGTAGGAGTGACAGGTAGAAGTTGTAGTTGTTTGTACTCTGCTTGTCCCATGGATAAAAACTCCTGTTTCTATCGTTGTCGACCTGGTTAACAAGTCCTACAAGTTTGGTTCTGACTACTACTTAGATTGTAACTCCTTTGTGCTTCTCTTGAAGGGAAAAGTGGCCTGAAGTGGGAATTTCATTTGCTTCCATTTAAACTGAGAAAGCACAGCAAAACACCTTGATGAATGCAGGATCAAATTTCACTTTTAACATTTTAAAGAAAAATTATCTTCATTTTGATTTCATTCTTGCCATTGCAAAACATTTGGAAGTCTTAAATAAGTGTGTGCCTTCAATTTCTTAAAAGAAAAGTATGAGTTTCTGTTAAAATACAGATCTTAACACCAGATTTCACGACCATTTTCAATTGTGCAGTTCTAGAAATTTTGGATTCTTTGTTTATAGGGTTGATATCCATATACTGCTTTGCAACTCTCATTTTGCAGTGATATTTGTTAAATAAATAATGCTAGGTTAGGAATTACAGTATAAATATTTTAAGGAGTCACTAAAGCATTCTCAAAAAAACCTAACCAGGCAAATTCCAAGTGAATGAACTTTTACAGCCTTCAAAGGGTTACCTGACCTTCTACTCTTACAGCTTGCTTGACTCAAAGTTACAGCAATGGAGGAGATAACAGTGAAACTGCACTATAAAAATAAATTACTATCATGAATATTAAGCAACAAGGATATAATAAACATGACTGCTTACATGATTCTGATTTATTGATACTGATTTGCTAGTAAATTATCACATAAAGTACTCGTTTTAGTTGTTCAGGAACATGTGCAAAATAAAGCTTGGTGGACACTTCCCAAAGACCTTGACATCTGTCACTGAATTCATACTTGGGGATTCTCGATGCCTGCTTTTCTGGTATGTGATACGGTGGTGCACTTACTTTTCTTTTCCACAGATTTATTTATATATTTATTTGAAATTTTGGCTGCCTGGCTTCCTTAAACTCTCTGGTTTTAGCCATGCACAGTTTTTAAAACTACTATCATGGAGGTTCAGCTCTGACACAGTGGAACAAATCCAGCTGCAAAATCTCCTAAAGGCTGTTCATGCTTGTTCTGTTAAATAGTGCTCACTTTGAGTCAAGAGGTTTCATTACTATATTTATGAACCTCTTGGCACCAGGAGTTGGGATTTCCCAGTGCTACGCATTAATGCATTTCGCATCACTCTTTAGCATCGGGAACTCTAGATCACTGGTGCTGAGGGGTTAAAGACAGTAAAAACCCAGATCTTTATTTCCAGACAGAATTCTTTAGTGCATGTGTGCAGGCTTGAGCTGCGTGCGTGTGGATAGTCTGAGCAACTATCAGCTAGCAGAAGTGGAAAGCAGGCTACCACAGTCACCAACTACCAGGCATCGCAGGTTTTAAGGGATCTCAGCATTAACAGCTTACTGCCTATATTCTGCATCAGATATTTGTTATCCAAATTGATGGAAAGTATCCTATCTGAAAATAGGATTATTCTTCTTTAAATTTAAAGCCTGCTTTCTGCTTATGTGGCTTATATCACTTCATGACATGGTGTGTTATGTCAAACCTAAGATTATTTTTGGAGATTTCTGAGACAGAATCTACTTCATTTTGCCTGTCATCAGCCTAAAGCATGTGCCAAAAGACCCCTTTTTTTGAGGCACGGATTCATAAATACCATCTGAACCAAAGGACAGCTACCGCTTCAAAGCAAAAACACATATCTTGGATCAAATTCTACTAACATCTCCTAAAGTGGTTACTCTCATCAAGGTTTTGATACTTCTCTGTGGAGGATTTATATCCACACAGTGGGCTAATTTTTAAAAAAACGCTAATACACATAAGCTTGCAAGCAGGAATGTAGCCTCATCAGGTGCCCTGATCTGTGGTGTAAGGTAAAACAAGAAACAACCTCAGCTGCAGAGATCGTAGCTTAGTTCTGGCTGTATGTGAACATACAGATGCAAATCAAAGATGAGCCAAGGAGAAGGCTATTCTAGAACTGGCACTTGACAGCCCAGGGCTGGAGCTGCAGAAGCATATATAAACCTGCCTGCCAGGCAAATCATCCCAGTTCTCCCATTTTATTTTTTTTTATTTGTTTCAAAAGGAAAATAAAAAGAAAATAAAAGGAAAAAAAAAAGAAAAGGAAAAGAGAAAAGAGAAAAGGAAAAAGAAAAAAGAGAAAAAAGAAAAAGAAAAAAGAGAAAGAGAACAAGAAAGAGAAAGAGAAAAAGAAAAAAAAAGAAAAAAGCTAGTAGAGCTTGCACACTCACTTTATTTGCCCTCCTTAGGATAGGCACCCCGTGTAGGTACCAGGGTAATTTCCTCCCTGTCCCTCTTTACTTTCAATGTCACCTGTGGGAGCGTGGGGAGAAGATATACAGTGCAATTTAGGTTGGGTTTTAGGTTTTTAGTCCTGGTCACTGCTCACCTCGCGCTTTCTTTATATGTGCGGCTATTGCCCTTTACATGACACTGTAGCAGTGCCAGCTTGGAAAATATTTCCCTTGTTCGTCAGGGCTCTCCTGATAATGAGTTACAAAGACCAGGTATTTCACATGAGCTTAAGCAGATCTCCAGTTCTCAGTCACATTTTAGGTTTCTAAAACCTTTGAGAGTCCCACCTTTCTGGTTGCTTCAGATCTTACGTTTTGTATGAGCGATTAATACACGGGTTGATTTTCTAACCATCTAAGCAAACCTAAGTGAAGAGTTTTTGTGCCTGCCTTGCAATTTTTTTCCCCGGTGCAACACTATCACTCAAAAGTGTTTAACAGTGAATGAGTCAGACCATGAGCTGTCAGTGAATTAGATTGCGCTCCTGATCTTAGCGAGATTATCTGTGTGATATACTACCTTCCCAGGCAGTTAAAGCATTAGTGCTTTGGCCAAAATGTAACAAGAGTCAAACGGGTTAACAGGCTAATGAATTTTATATAGAAGGCAGTCAAAGGGAGCAGTTTGACTCTCTGGGCAGCAAGAGAAATTGCATTTTATTTTAAATTTGCGGGCATTTCAAATGCAATACCTGTACTACAAGCCCAAGGCAGCGGATTGCAGAAACATTTCTGCATCCAAGGAAGCATCCTTAAAAGTTTTGTCCAATGAGTTTCTTGTGCAATAGGTTGCCTCGGGGCTGCACGCTCCCTGACACCATTTAGGAGGAGGATGTGCAGCACTACTTACTGCTTCCATTCCCACACTATTTCTTACTTTTCTTGACTTCTCTTTTTAGCTGTTATCTGGTACAGCTGCTGTAGCACAGCTGCTAAAGATGCTTTTCCGCAGCCACATTACCCAGTTTTCCAGCACTACTTTTTCACAATTTGTGTCCCTCAAGAGACATTATAAATCCTATTAACTTTGAACTCTGGCCCAGCCTTGGTAAGAACACAAGCCTACCCTCACATTTAGACATCATTACTTTTCCAAAGTATTTCAGTTTGCAATCGCACTTCCCGTGGCAGCCACAGATCCACTGAAAATGGGGATGTTGGGAAGCCAGGGCTGTGTCAAGCGATGCTGCGGGGCAATGCTTTCAGGGGAGGGGACTTTAGACTTCCACCCCGGCAAACGTGTGCCTGATTTCAACCCATGACTTAATTGTTCTCTGAAATTCTCCACCATCAGTGCACGTTCTGCAGATAATGCTGCTGTTACTATTCCAGTCATATTAGTGTGTTTTATCATGCCTTCTAGCAACGTGGTGTTTTTCTTTTCCAAGCCTGTATGTGTGCTGCTATGGTAAACCGTGAGGATATTTTTTTGACCCTCCATGACTTGATTCTGTGCCTGCCTACTTTGTGGAATTTTTAGAACATCTAATTTCTTGTTTCCTTCTCCATGCCATTTTCAGACCATTTCTATAACACTTCCAGAAAAAAAATTAACCTGTTGTAACTGCTTTCTGACCAACTACTGCTCTCAGATGATAAAAGTACAGTTAAAGCAGGGTCTGTATTAATTTTACTTCTACCAGATTCTCACCCAAAGGTCTGTCACGGTCCTACATGTAAAGACTAAAGTTATGCGTTTTCTTTTAGCTCATTCAACACATTATTGTCAGGAGTCTTGTCTGAAGTTACAAAGAGCCTTCCCTGACGCCATGGTGCTATGTAAGCAGTCCCTCGAAGGACTGGTATCAGTGAACACAGCTTAAATATACCAAGGGCCCAGGCTACTCGAAGTATTTCGGGTGCATAAAAGTACTCCATAAAGTTAGCGCCTACTCTAAATACTACAGCTGTAGTAGTCTCGATCTTCAACGAGTGTACTAGGCCAGGTCTTCAAATATCAGCATGACGAGGACCAGAGAACAACTCAGCTGTCATCTTTTTCCACCAAGACATGATTGTGCTATTCTTTGCTGGTTCAGACCCAACGTGCCACCACACAGAGAAGTGTGGTGTTACTCTTATCTGGGGAAGGTAGCAGCTTTTAGATAGCAAGAAGGTGTACGGAGAGAGGAAGACAGCACAGCGCTGCAGGTGACGACTTTCAGCTTCCCCTCCTCTTGTTCTTGAAGGTTCTTCTTTTCCCTCTTCTTGGGTTTCTCTTCCCACTTTCCCCTCCCCATCTCTTCCATTTTTGCACCTCTGAAATTGTGTAACTGGGGCATTATAGGCTGCTTCTCCTCCTGTTATTACTTTCCCCGAGTGGAAGCTTCACTCGCAAGCCTGATGAAACATTTTTCCCCTCAAACCCAGAGTGCCAATTCTCACTTTGTCAAGAGCTCCAGATAACCTTCATGAGAAGTTCCTCTCCCCCTGCCTCCCACAAACACTCCAGGTTACAGAGATCTTGTCACAGTCACTGAAGTGCTCCTTCTCTCTCTTTTTCCTCCCCTTTTCTGCCCAGAACTGTTGCTCAGATTTCTGTTTCTCTTTGTCTTCTCTTTCACCATTCTCTCCTGCCTGATTTTCTCTAAGAGTTTCTCTTACGCTAACCCACATATGAACTCTCAAGTTGGCTTGCTTCTTCCTTCTGCCCTTTCTTTCTCCTACAAAAAGAGTTTCTTAACCACAGATCAAATTTAAATTACATAAATACACTATTTTCCATGCCCAAAAAGCAAGAAAAAGAGGAGCGAACTGAAACCCATGTCTTTTTCCATTTGCAAGTTTCTGATTCCACACTCTGTCAACCGGCAATTAGTGTAAGCTAACAGAGAGTTACTGGAGCCTCAGCGATTAATCAGTTACAAACATCAACAACTTTTTTTGCAAGCTGAAGTGAAGCACGTTGCTTCCCAGATGACATTTCCACCAAGCATCCAATGATTCCTCCAGCTTCCCTTACTGCTCTGAGCAGCACCTGTGTCCCATGGCAGGTAAGAGCCCAGAAAAACACTTTTAACCTTGTTAGTGCTTGTGCAATAGCAGGCAAGTCACAGTTTTGACATAATGCTGTCTAGTAAGTGCTATTTGCAAGTCCTGGCTTCGAAGCACTGAGCCGGACCTATCGTGTACAGCAAAGTTCTTGAAAAAGGTCCTCACTGAGCCGATTACTGCAGATTTGTATCCAATAATTTATTGTGTAAGCATTAAACCATTCATATCACAAACACCTGTGCAAGCCAGTTGGCCTAGTCAATTCTTGTTTAACATTTAATTATGAATATAATTAGCATGAGTTAAGAGACAGGCCAGGCATCCGCAATAAAATTTCCACTATGCTAAAAAAATTATAACTATAATAACAAAAAAGACTAAGCTGTGGGAGAATATGTCCCTCCTGTGCAAACTTTTGCATTACAGCAAAATCCAAGTGCACATTCTTTTAAAACTTTTTCATTTCCTTTGATGATAATTGCAAAGCCTCCACCATATTTATAAGATGAAATTATACAGTTTTTCTATTCCTTTAATATTAAGGCGAATTTCCTCACTGGTGTAACCCTTTCAGTGAGGTTCCTCAGCTTCTCCTCTTCTCCTCAAAAAGTAAATGAACTGATTTGATGGTGTCACTGAACACTGCATTAGGTAAAGTTCACGAGGGGGGAAAACCTAGTTAAAATATTATTTCAGCGCACATCTAAGAGTTTTATGAAGTGTTCTTTGTAGCCCAACAGAATTGTACGCTAACAGAAGAAAAGGATTGGTAAATGTCGTAACATATCTTGTTTTAAAGGCAGGTGCTCATATTTAGGAAAAAAAAAAGCAAAGTCAGTCTAGACTCTTCTTCATCAGGTTCCCTGTGGACAGGTGATACCTGGGCATCCTTCACAGAGCAAAGCCCTGCCGAGAAGCTAAACCTTCATGTGTAGATTTTCTTTTCATTTCCCTTCCAACAACTTAATTCAAACTTTCTAAGCAAAAAAAAAAAAAAAGGAAGAAATGTTTTACCCACTAATTTTCTTTTCAATGCCCTTTATTTCTGAATGTGTTGGACTATTTTCCCCCTCAAAAGAAAAAATCTGTTCGTAGGCATGCCCTCCAATTATTTTTTTTTTTTTTCCTAAAACAGTTGCTTCCAGACCTGGAAAGATCTATTTAAAAATGCTGTTGAGCAGAAACAGTTTTCAACTGTGAAGGGAAGGTCATTGAAAGAGCACAAGGAGGTTACTGGGGCATATTGTTCCTTGACACCTCCTGGGAACAAAAAAGCCTGGAATGAACCTCCTTCATTACCAGTTTGCTGCTATTACAAATATGACAGCCTCCATTTACATCTTCAGTGGAGGTATGATTTCTTACTGCCTCGAATTTGAGCAGGGACTGTGCTAGAATGTGGTAGCTACAACGGCTGGGACACGCGACTTCCCAGATAGGGTTTCAAAAAGCTTTTCAAAAATGGACTGAATAGCTCTCAATCTCCAGTGAAAATACCTAGTACCACTTTCTGAAAGAGCTGTTGTTATTATTGTTAGTCTTATTGTGCTTGGGAGAATACATATGTCTACAGATATACCATACACATATTCATATATTTACACGGATGGATATCCCTGAGATTACATTACTCAAAAAAATCATTCCTTTTTTTAAGAAATCTTTTAAAGAGTTGCACCTTAACTTTTGAATACTTCTTGTCTCTACACTTTTTTTTTTTTTCTGTTCACGTTTAGTTTATGGATTTCTACTGCCTTCTGATACTTGGATTTGGACAAAAAGGTATTAATTATGATGTATTATGTGAGATATATTGTGGTGACCTTGGATTTGTTTATAAATCACCGTGTTCACATGAAATTGAGGCTTTCTGATGCCATGCCAAGCCCCAAAACTTCCTTGGACAAGTAAATGGAGGATAGGAAAACGATTTCAATAGGAGGCTCGCCAACTGTGAATCTGAAGGCAGTTTGATTAGGACTCGAAGCCCACAGATTGAGATTATGACAGAAATTTGCATAATGCCAGAGACTGATAAGATTTGGTTTCTCAGGAACCTATTACGTGATGATGTTAAGAGACTGTCATGGATTTCTTACAGTGCAATATGCTGACTTGTCTTTCCAAGACGAGTTGGCCTTGAGCCTTGTTCTTTGTAAGCCTCGAGTGAGGTTTCTTTAGATGTCTTTTGAAAATCTCTTTAGACATCTTTTGTAACTTTCCACCAAGATGATACAAGGATGTTATGACTGTCAGAATAAATGAATGTATTTACTTCCTTTCTGTTTCCCAGCTACTATTTTCATAACACTGCATAGTAGTTCAGAGCAGGTCCCTGCTACACTATGTTTTCAACCAGAGTAGCTCTGTTCTTTGATCGCGATTATGTATTGATGACTAGATTTGTTTATTGCCTCCTGACACAGTTTTTTGCCTGATTTTGGTGCAGACAGCTTCCATGCAAACTCCTCAACAGCTGCATTATTCAGTGCAAAATTTGCTACGGCCTGCTGAAGACCAAAGCGTGATCATTGCCCAGACAAGTGTGAGTTTCTGCATCATGTCGTCTCGAGCCACACAGGCAGCGTGTTCTTGGGGGACCTTTCTGAAGCAGGACTAGAGCCCAAGCTCAGAGAAAACCTTTTTACTGGTGCCAGCCATCCTGGAGATGAAGACAACTGACCAACACGGAGAGGACTGACAACTACTGATAGCACTGCTAGCTTTTGTGGGTTTAAAAAAAGTCTGTCATCCTCATGAAAGAAGAGTTGATTGCCTTGCTATGTTATCGTTATAGATTTTGTCAGACAAGACCAGTAAAGACCAGTATCTCATACCAGCAAAACTGTAATGAATTGTTTATCTAACATCTTTCAGTAACCAAAAAAGTTGTAAAACTCTATCACGTGTAAGATGCTAAATAACCGTCTTCAGTTTCCATATAGTAGGGTAACACATAACATTATAGGATTGATAGGAACGACATTGTGAATTCTGCTTAGCATGCACCAGGAAACCCTAATTGATATATCGAAAGGATATGTGTGAAATCAGTTGAAAAAAGTGTTAATGGCTTATCAGAGCAATCAAAAAAAAAAAAAAAAGAAAAAAGAAAAAAGAAATCCAGATCTTGAAAAAAACAAAAATTATATGAGTATCTAATGTGGACCTTAGGTAGTGTCTAGGCACTTAAATTCACCATTATAATTCTGAAAAACCTTATTCAGCTGCCATCTATCCCTGAAGGTGCATCAGCTAATTAGATGCTGCGACTGCGGCCTTCGAAGAATTTTAGGCGCCTATGGCTCTACTTCTCCCCGTGCAGAGAAATGCTTCCTTTTCTGCTAGCTTTGAAAGCTTGAGCTCCAGCAATGGGGGATTACTTTGCTTAAGTGTCTAGGAAGGCTTGATCCTGGGGGGGATTGCCAGGACCTATGCCACGTATGCTAACTAGATCTGGTGTCCTACAAACGCTGTCCCTTCTCCAGGGACCTGGTGGTTGATGTGGATCCCGTGTTTTCTGTTCCTCATAGTGAGGCCTGAGATATCTCGTATCAGACTGTGGATTCCACTTGAAAGCCTGCGAGTCAGATTTTGCAGCACTACATTTTTATTAATCTCATTCCTGTATTCATCTGCCTTTAGTGGGAAACTCGCAGCAGTAACAGATACCTTCATTCAGAAAACTGCAGAAGAATCATAATTCTGGCAAAAAGCTTTCTATTTAGAGCATATACATACATATACATCTGCCTCTGTGTGTGCATTTTAAACAATAAATCACCTATTTATCTACAGTACTTACGTGACACCTATTAAATTCATATTAGAGATAAGGAACTGAAATGAAGGCATAATCACTAGACCTCATTGAAAAAATCTTTCCAATGGAGTAATCTTTCCAACCTGTTGCAGAGAAAATCAAAGACCTGAACTCAAGCCTTCCAAACCAGAGACAGATGTTGCAGCTTTGGGAACTGGGTGGAATTTTCCTTTGTGGAATATCAGTGGGGTTTTTTTGTAACTGCAGTTGGACAGATGCACTGTCTATACAGATGCACAGTCTATACCGCTTTCTCCAGCTGAAAAGATCTGGAAGGACTAGTCGGTATTTGAATATTTTCTATGCTGTGGATATCAGCCATCATTGCATAGACGACTGCAGTAGACAAATTTCTTTTTTTCCATGCCTTCTTCCCGAGACCTTTCAAGAAAACTAGTTCAATTAAAATAGAGTTTTAAAATCAACTAACAAACACATTTACCTGCTAATATTTCTTAACAGATTTTGGGGGTAGATTTTTTGGTTTCAGTGGCTGAAGTCCTGGCATAAGTTTGTATGGCCATGTGGGTTGAATTCTGTAAATAAGGTGATTAAGTGTTTCAGTTATTGGCACTTCTACCACCTTACTCACATGAAGCACAATTTTACTTGCAGACAATCTGTTGAACCATGTCTGTTGATCTTCCAGAAAATCAATAGAACTATTTGCGGTGCTAAGTAATTTAAGTGCGGCTGAACCTGGCTTCATAGCAGCATTTGGGCACACTTTACAAGTGCATATTTCATCCAAAATACCACAAAATGACTTGCCAGTAATATACTAGACAAAGTCCTTGAAAAAAACCTGCTTTCCCAATCCTAAGAAGCAAAATTAGTATTAGGTCAGAGGTCTTGTGGCCTTCCATTTATCATTTATAAATTCTCCAATATAAGCTATAGGGACAGTAATTATCCAGCTTCAGCCTGGCAAGCAGAATTCTGAGACTCTATAATGCCCTGAATTATCTTCTAATATTCAGTCATATCTAAATTGTTCTAATATTACGGCCATATCTAAAGTTATTTATAGGGGAAATTGAAGGTGGAAAGCAAGCACTTTGCCTAATACACAGTACTGTAAAATTTTGTTCCCATGCACATAATAGAGATGTTAATTAAAATGGCATCATCCAGGAAAAGTAATACTAAGCTTGCTATGGATTTTTTCACATAATCTTTAAAATAGCATCAGCATAAGGAGTCCATGGCACCTCTTGGGTACTCATTCCTCCTGAAACTTCTAGCTAAATGACTAAATCCCCAAGAAGTATTATTGGCACCTTGTTACTAGCTACTACAGATAGGTCTTCAGACCCCTTCATCTTACTTGCCGAGTGTATGGCTCTGACTAAAGGATGCTCTGTGCTGGACTTCGGATACAATCATCATGGTAGTGTGGGAATGTGTCCTAATTACCTTTTTCCTAGCCGTCATCAGGTTAGTTTATTTCTGGCATTTTTAAGCACTCCTTCTAACTGTACTGCACACTCATGTCCTGCATGCTACTAATTCCCATTTTTGAAGAACGGACAGAAAAGCCAGAGACACAAGAGCCTGAAGAAGAAGGGAAATTTTCTAGCAGCTCAGTACTGAGCGGGCAGAGTAATTAGCACAAAGTAGCAAAAGAATCAGCTGCGATGGAAATGATATTGAAGAAAAGAGATTTTTTTACTTTGCCTCGGGACTATTAACATACAGAAGAGCTCCAAAACACTGAAAACACCTAATTGTTGTTTATAGACGTTTTTTAAGTAGAGTTGGTAAGAATACGGATTTGTAGATACTGTGGCAGTAAAGGCCAAATAAAGGGAAGATTGATTGGAAATCGTAGATTACTTTGGACAGCCGGATTAGGTAGAAATCACCCTGATGTGCAGTAAAGCAAGCAACAAGAATTAGGGTTTTGAAATAGTGCGAAGCATGTCTTAGAGTGCTAGCATTTTCTTCCTAGGAATAAACTGTCTTAAAATCCCTCTATAAATGACTGTTCATTAGCCTATCAATGTGTATAATGGCTCTCAAAATCATAATAAGAATTAATAATAGTTCAAATAGCAGAAAGGGACATTAATTTCTCACTCATGAATATTAATGCTTTAGTAGACAGTCTCTTCCCGACGTGCTTTCAAACTCTTAATTCGCAAGTCTATTGCCAGTTACCTGTTATTTTTACTACGAAAAATCTCCCCAATGGGCCACAAAAAGATTTCAGATCACCCTGACTTGGACACTAGCAGAGAGGATGAGAGCAGAAGGCAGCACGAAGGATGAGATCACGGTGTCCTGATAATGTTCTTCAGAACACAAAAGCGTTTGCTCAGCCAAAGCACGTACCAAAGTGCAATGAAAAGTAGCGATAAGGGGCACGAAGACTATATTTAGCCCCAGAAGACCAGTATGATGGTGGATTATCACGAAGAGAAAGCGATAATGGCGGAGGATAGGTATGAAACAGTTGACTGGAGCATAAGAAGAGACGCGAGCGGCATGCCAGGCTGCGCCCCGTGAACTGCCTCCGCTGAAGGCACCGCGTCTCCTCCTTCCCAAGAGGACACAGCAGGTGAGCGGAGAACCACCCGAAGGGCACGTTCAAGTGCTGGTGCTTCAGTGAGCACCAACGCGTCGCAGAAGCTGAAGCCGAGCAGTAAGAAATTCTTTATTGTTTTTTCCCCTCTTGGCACCGCAGAGACCGTGCAACAGGAACGTAAACTCGCGAGATGATGTTCTCCGCCTAGTTTGCTTTGAAGGGAGCAGAAAGTGAGCTGCCAAGAGTAAACTTTCAGGTAATGCATTTCTTTGTATTGTGCATTTAACTGCACTGCATCTCTAAATAACCGAGAAGGGAAGGATCTTGTAAGATGTATTTAACCTCGTTATATCTGATGCTGGGTCTTGAAAAGCTTTAGTTGAACTAAAGACTCTTATGAATATAAAATCAAAGTGAGACATACATTAAGGGTTTCATATTCTCTGACAGCTGCGCATGTGCACACACAGCTCTCATTAACAGTGATGGCAAATACGCGTGCCCATCATTCAGAAAACAGATCTCTAAGTACTTTATTGGGGTTGGTTTTTTTCCTAGAGATTTTTCTCTATTGGATCTTTAATTAAACTCCTACTAGGCTTTTCCCCTTTAAGCTATCTCTCTCCACACACCCCCCCCCGCCTTTGCAGTGGGAGTAACCCCCCAAATCTCTCTGTTTTTTAGTCAAGTTTTTCCAAGCCGATACAGTTTCACAAAATGCACCTGCACATATCAAATACAGACAGGGTTTGCAGCACAGAAACCACGGACATGTAACAGAATAAATGCCTTGGACTTTGAAAATACTTTTGATGCCTGCCAACCATCTAAAAAAAAAAAAGAAAGAAAAGGTAGATATGAAAATGAGAACATGAATGTTTTTGCATTCTTTTTGTGATCACTGCAAGGCAAGAGTCTGCAACCTTGTGGAACAAAACACACGCATTTCATTCTGATTAACATAAAGACAGCCCCTTCTAACATGATTCACAATTATTAGTCTCTCTCTTGTGTTTGGGGATATATGGATTATCAGCCTAGCATATTTTGAATACATACACATTTTAATTCCTTTCCTAAACCATTTTAGGCACTACAGTGAAATCGCATATACAAAATTTATAGACCAATAATTTGATATTTTTTCTCCAGTTAAATAACAAAATGCTGTAGGAGATAAAAGGCAGTCAAAAAACAATAAAAAGACAGGATCACGGCTAATGGAAGGTAAGTCAGATTTGAGATGCCTCTGTTCTTT